>BGPR01004135.1:64085-89289 GCA_013235015.1 Araneus ventricosus | reverse complement strand
ACTCATTCGGAGATAAATAGGAGTATCCAGGATATCCAACCTAAATATGGACAAATAGCTAATTTCTTAACCGTTGGAGATAGGTATAATACTCCCTAATGGAAAAATGCTCTAAACGACGTAAATAAATATATTTTAAGTTGTGAGAGTCAATAAATGTGCTGCTGAAAAAGTTGCGATGTCTAAATTTTTATACGGTCCCTCTTCCTATTAGTCATATTTAGAAAAAAATTATAAGTCAAATTAATTATTTATTTTAACATTTTCAATAAAAAAAATTCCACTCCTTGGCGGCAAAAACTGACCGAGTTATAGAGCTTTGAATATCACCGACTTAGACTACAATAGCCAATTTCAGTGGTCGACTTGAGAAAGATCCTTCAATCATTGCGCAGCTCTCGCTCAACGCTGATTTGTTTAAAATTATGAAATTGAAAGCTCCATAACTCGATCAGTTTTAGTCGCAGTTTTTTTGTTTGTTTGTTTAAAATGTTAGTGTGCCAAGAATATTTTCCTATATATGACTAACAGAACGGATGGATGTATAAAAATTTAGACTTCGTAATTTTTTTCAGCAGAACATATATTGAATCACACAACACAAAATATAACTCTTTACGTCATTGAAAATGTTTTTCCAATAGAAAGTTTATGCTTTTTCAGTAAGGTTTAATAATTAGCCATTGGGAAACGTTTAGAGTGTACACCCTGCATATTATACATCCAAAAAATGTTATATAAACAACATTGACCAACAATATATGGGCTCTTAAATGTGAACCTGAAATAAAATAAAAATCGAAATTGCAACCAGGAACCTTAAGGTTTAAATCGCAGTAAATTGAAAGAAAAAAAAATCAAAATGCTATTGACTGAATCAGTTATTTTTAACACTTATTCGGCACTCAAACGGTTAATAATTACAGTAAAACCCAGGTTAACCAAACTCAGTTTAACCGAAACCCGGGTCCGAAATACCTCTGAAATCGCAAATCCCCCCCCCGCCCCCCAAAAAACACGTACTGTCACAGAAATAATCGCGAAGGTAATTCGTATTCGTGATCCCATTTGCATTGGGAGTCAGGGTTTAAGAAACCCTGGCTTCAAGTCCACATTTTGGTTGATTTGAGACTCATTTGCTATGAGCCAACAAAGTTCGGTATATCTCTGTGCATTATTCTAATAGAAAGGTAGTAAAAAATTCTTTTAGACTAAACTGAATTAAAATCTAACACCGATGAATAAAAGTATAATAAAATCCCGGTAAACTCGGGTTAATTGAAACCCGTTTTATCCGAAACACCTCTGAAATCGCAAATCCAAAAAAAAAGCACGTACTGTACTGCATGCACGGAAAGAATCGCGAGGGTGAGTTTATTTGCACCGATATTCCCCACTTCTTTCTTTTAAGCCTCCGTGAAGATCAGTGATTCATTTTAGAACGTTAAAATTAAAATTAATCGTTATTAACAATATTAAATACGATATTGTTTACCTGTGCCTGTCACGCACATTGCGCCCGAACTCGCCCGACGGAGGGTTAATTTTAATAAAGAACACAAGTGTAGCCTACAGAGAGAGTTTTGAATTCGTTTTACACTCAAAGCATTTCAGAAATACATCCTGTAATTATATTCAAAATATTAATAGAGGTTCACCCAATAAACGAAAAACCCGATCTCCCCCCCCCCCCCCCTCTTTAGTTCGGTTAACCGGAGTTGTCCTGCATTGTTCAAACGGTCCGTTCTCTGCTGTAACTCCCATTCCTAGTTTGGAGGCTGCGGTTGCCTGGTGGCAAAGCTCGCCATCCGGATCGGCGTTCGGATCCACGCATATGTGCGTCTGGCGCACTTTTGCTCTGTCGTTGGGAGTGAGGCGTTCTCATATTCAGGCCCGTCTTAACCCTTTCTCTACGGTGGTTCGGTCCGCTGTAGCGTCGTCACTAAACTGGATCCCTTGTCAAAAATGTACACATTGCAAATGGGCAAGTTTATCCTGTAAGAAACGAGAATGATTTTATTTATTTATTTAAAGAAAAGCACACTACAGAGAAAACTCCATTTACTGAGTGCTGACAAACACACAAAGAACAAAAGTCACAATGAATAAATAAAAAATAAAAAAGAATATGCCTTAGAAAGCAAAAAGTAGAACACAGAGAATACATAATATTATAAAACTTATGCAAGCATATATATAATTAAAAACGAAAACGCATAATCACAAAACTTTAAGACACACTATGACACCAAACGCCGTATTTTTTAAAAAAATTTAAAGTTCATTTCCAAAAGGCAAGGGTCAAAAAGTCAAAACACACAAACACCGAGTCTAATAAAAACACACCAGGAGTTTAAAAACGTAAATACACACTTGAGATTTAAAAAAAAAAATGCAACACTTAAGATAAAAATAAATCAAACACGGCGCCAAAAACTGGTCGAATACATAAGAACACGGAAAATCAAATAGCATAAAAATCTAAAATGTTGTAGAAAGGCAAAATAAAACATATCATGTATTTAAAAGGTGCAAACATTTCGACTTAAAAGCACCAAGAGGCATATTAAAAATGTCAAGTTCATCAGAGAACGTATTAAAAATTTTATAAAACCTTTATAACGAGAACCTGTTAATATAATTAAATTTCGAATATAAATTTGGAAAGGAACTCTGGTTTCTTAAAAATCTGGCGGGCACAGCGAAATCTATGGAGCTCATTATATCATTACAATCAATTGAACCATTAATAACTTTGTAAAAGAAAAGAACGCAAGAAACATCTCGTCTGGAGGATAAACTAGGCATATTAAAATTATTACGTAGGAGTGAAGAAGATATATCATGCAAGTAAAATCCATTTTTTTTGTAAAGTAAATATCTCAAGAAGTTGTTCTGTATTCGCTCAATAATTTCAATTGACATTATTGAGTATTTTGTGACAGATGAGTATTTTGGACAGTGGGCGGACGTATCGATACAAAAATCACTTGAACTTCTTTTTCCTAATGATTGCTCTATTCTCGTTAATTGTCTATTCCTTTATGGGACCTAACCACTGGCGAATCCAGGAGGGGCTATCGGGCTACAGCCCCCCCCCCCCAGAGCCAAGCCAGAATTCCTGATTTAATTTAACATCATACAACTGTTTTTTCTTAATTTCTCTCTTTAAAAAAACTAATAAAAACGTTTCAACATTACTTTCTGGCTTGAAAGGCTCGAAAATTTTGCTACTTTTGTAGTCATTCCACTTGTACTTGTAGCATCGACGCGGTCGAAGACATTTTTTGGCTAGTTATTTCATTGTAATTTTTATTAAATCATCGAAAGTATTGTATTGTTCTTTATGATTCTTATTTTCAGGTGAGTAAAGTCTGTAAAGTTAAAGAGTTTTGATTTACTTTAGCCTTGAAGTTTGACATTCATCACGACGATACAAAGTTTTTATGACCTCCCCCCCCCCCCCTCCAGACCGGAACCCTAGATTCGCCACTGGACCTAACAGTAATGAAAAACAGCGAGAGTGGTCTCCCCTAAACTTTCTAGTATACTCTTAACACATGTGGAGAAAAAAATAAGCCGAAAGGCATTAAAACGTACAAGCGTCCCTAACTCAGTGGAGAAAAAATGCTTGGGAATCGGAAGCTGGGAGGCGAAAGGCGTGGGTAGAAGCGGAAAGGATTACCGCAAGTGAATCGCGCAATTACGTAATAACGGCCTCGCGTCATTGTGTGATGAGAAAAGAGAAATAGGCGATTTGAACACCTTTCTTTCGACCGATTGAAACGAACATTGGGCACGGATCTACAATTGATGTTAGAAAGCCTCCTACCAATTTTTATTTATCAAAGCCGTAGAGTTTACGAGTTATAATGTTTAGAAGTATGCGATTATACAGACAGTCAACCCTTTGACGGATTTGGCCCAAAATTTGATACGGACCTACATACCTGATGATCAAACTGTGTACCAAATTTTATCCATCTATCTATTCAAATTTTTAAATTATAGTGTTCATATGACAGAGGGACAGACGGACTTCCCGTAGACGGATCTTGTCCAAAATTTGAAAGAAACCTACAAATTATATGTCAATATCACATACCAAATTTCATCCCCGTAGCTCTAATAGTTTTCGAGTTATCGTGTTCACAGACAGACATAATTCCAAAATTGTGTTTTTCGAATTCAGAGAGGTCTAAAACGTGGAGATTCGTCAAAATCTCGAATTCGAATTTTTATGCGATTACAATACTTTCTCTTTGTATACTTCGTATACGAGAAAGTAAAAATGGAGGTTGAACAAATATGATTCGAATCGTGTGGTTTATTCCTTTTGTCAAATAATTTGCGCGACGGTCAGAAGAGGCGCAGCCATCCAAAAAATAGATCGCGAATATTGCCGGCTTTAGCCTTAGCTCGTCTCTGTGGGTCACATCGGGCGTGCCGGATATAGCCGGCGTTCATCTCCGCGGGTTATCATGTGGATGACAGATATATCCGGCGTTAGGAGCGAAAGGGTTAACAAATTTAAGCGCCCTGAGTAATTTGGCGCCCCACCAGAACCTTAACTAGGAATTTGATAGCCAATGGACCAATGAAAATACCTACCTAATGAAATAACTGACTATCAAAAAATGTCACCTGTTCTCTGATTAATGCCATACACTTTCGTAAATCGACGACTTTCCAAAATGGGATTTTGCGAGCCAGCTTCTATAATGCATGCGACTTTTTTTACGCGCATAATTGAGGACTTTTCTTCACTGATTATCTCTATACAAATATTTCTTGAAATAATATACATGTGTATATATCATTACAAAATCGATGGCTGTCTAGTTAAAAGTTTTTTGGTACTTTCGACATTTTTAAATTACAATTGAATAAATTGTTTGGTTCAAAATTAAAATAAAATCAGTACAGCTAATTTTTAGGCGCCTTTGGATCACTGGCGCCCGTGGGCTACAGCCCAATTAGCCGATTGGATAAGAGGGCATGCTCATATTGGTTTGGCGTGATGATTCAGAGAGCGGGGAGACAGCTCATGCACCATCCTCTCCATTCTTGCGAGGTTTAAGCTGGACATCGACCATCGTTCTGTTCTAATCCATTTGAAGGACTTCTTAGCAGACCGGTTCCATTTTCAGACCATAATATTCCGACCGCACTTGTGGGCAACCCGATCTCTTAGGCCCGGCAAATTACAAACTCACTGTGGTTCATTCGTAACCGATACATTGCAAAAGACTTGAATCTTAAAAGCACCAAGGAATACTTTAAAAAACTCTCAGTAAATTTCTTCCATAGACTTGAAAGTAATAGCAACCCTGCAATCAGGGAAATTCCGAATTACAATTACAGCCACCCCAAAAAGAAATGATATCCGAGGACGCTTCTGCTTTCAGATTAGAGTACTACAACACCAGGTATCACCACTCTAAAAGAAACAACAACCAGGAGACGAACACCATCTAGCCCTTATCAGGGCTTATGAGGAAGGTGGATCCCCCCTCCCCAAGGCCAACGGCCTAGACCGGATGAGGCGAAGATGCAGAGAAGAGTCACTATCACCAGCATACAACACCAGGTAACGGGATGATATTCCCCCTTCATCCACTAAAATTTTTATTTCTTAGTTTTACTTTCCCTCCATTGTGTGCATGAGGGGGGGGGGGGGGGGGTTTTTGGAGATGAATGAATAAGAAATGTAATTAGACAAAGCTAACAAAATTTTCCTTTTCAGCCTTAAATTCTATTTTTTTTTCCAGGGAATTTTATCTAATTAGGTGGAAATCATTTTTTAAGTCAGAGTCATCGGTGCTACTAGTCAGGTTCGGAGATTGTGAACGTAGAGTTCATGTGCTCCGTAAAACCCAATCATCACTGGTGTGTGATCTCTTAGGCCACTCCGCCTCCTTCGCCCCCGCCTTGATTTTCCCAGAATGACTCCCATCCACGCACACCCTCTCCCTTTTTGCGATTTTTGCTCTTATCAGAGAGACTGGGTGCCCCTAACCCACCACCTTATTTCAGCTTTATGGCCTAGTGGGCCAAATGAATATCCAAATCAGATGGAAATCCGACTTTTTCCTCAGTCTACACCAATTTTCATCAGTTTCTTACATTGGCGAAGGGATTTGGCCTCCTGTGTTCCAAAAAAAGTGGAGTGGATTACTGATGAATGTCTCGCTTTAGAATTAAGTGACCCGCACTTCGTTTTGTATGCCACCCCCTCTAGAAAGAGAGGTCGCCTGAAGACAATACCAACTTTCACCTTTCAGACAATTTCTTCCACAAATGTGTTTCTCCAACCATTATGGAATTGATCGCCCACTCTCTCTTCTTTCAACCAGAGCTCTTAATTAGTCTCGCCTTGATTTCTAGACTTTTGATTTCTTTTCTCTCCTTCCACTTAAGGGCTGAAGTTTCGTGTGAATCGAAGCTAACTTTTGTACCGATTTGTTTTGCAGTCTTTCTCTTCACGGTTCCTCTTCAGATAATAATTTCCTTTCTTCAGATACGAATTAAATGCTCTCTGAACCAAATTTCCCCTTTCAGACAATTACTTCCACAAATGTGTTTCTTCAACCATTATGGAATTGATGGCACGCTCTCTTCTTTCAGTCGGAGCTCTTAATCAGTCTCGCCTTGATTTCTAGACTTTTTGATTTCTTTTCTCTTCTACTATTTAAAGGCTGAAGTTTCGTTTGAATCGAAGCTAACTTTTGTGCGGATTCGTTTTGTAGTCTTTTTCTGTTTCACAGTTGCTCTTCAGATAGTCATTTCCTCGCTTCAGATGCGAATTCAGTACACTCTGAATATATTATTAGATATTTGTTTGAAATAATGCAGGGGATGGCTGCCGAATTCGGACATGTTTTAATGTCCAGTGATAGTTAACCAGTGAATGTCCGTTATAACGAAAGGACATAATTGCAGTAAATATTGTCGTTATAACGGACTTCTCGTCATTAGCGAATCAAAATGGAGTAAATTACAAAAATGAATGAAAAAAATAGATAAAATAGGTGTATTTACTTCTTTTCCTTTTTATTTAAAGTTGTTTTAATTAAAATGTATATGCTCAGCAGACTGCTTTTGGGTAAGTTTCTGAAGTTATTATCGAAAAACATCAAAATTTGAAAAATCAAAATACATAACAATGACTAACTTTCAATGGAAAAGATCATTTCAGATACTTTTAGTAGAATACGCGGAATTTTTTGAATACTTTCATTGTTATTGATGTCAACCAAGAACATTTGAATGCAGAACACACAGATAAAATAGTTCTTGACTGCAACTAAAAAGTTATGTCCTTATGTGGAAGTATACGAGAAAGACGAGGGGATAATACCCATTCTTTCGTTTTCTGCTTGTTCTTGAATGCATGGAGTGGGTAAAGAACGAAGCACTTTTTATGTGTATTTTAGAAAATTAAAAGCATTATTCTTTAACCTTTAAAAGGCCGATTATTTAAAAATTGATTTTAAAATGTTTTTGACTTTCATTTCTTGACTAAAACGTGGAAAAAATACTTTAAAAAATCCTATTTTGTTTTCAGTATGGTTTATGGCTAAAAAATAGTTTGTTTACCAACTGACAACACTGAGCTTTATTGCAGAAGAAAAATTACCTTGATAAAATACTATAATATCAGACAGAGGTGAATTTTAATAACTAATAATAGGAATAAGGAATTTCCTTCAGCATTGTAGAATAAAATATGGCATTCTCAAGCGTACGAAAAAAGATAGAGTGAAAAACATCCATTTTTTTACTTTCTCGTATACGAAGTGTACAAAGAGAAAGAATTGTAATCTTCAAAAAATTCGAACTCGAGGTTTTGACGAATCTCCACGTTTTAGACCTTCATGAGTCCGAAAAACACAATTTTGGAATTATGTCTGTCTGTCTGTGAACACGAGAACTCGAAAACTATTAGAGCTACGGGGATGAAATTTGGTATGCGGTCTTTACACATAATTCGTAGGTTTTTATCAAATTTTGGACAAAATCCGTCAACGGGAAGTCTGTCTGTCTGTATGTCTGAAGTCATGCGAACACAATAACTGAAAAACTTGAATAACTAGATGCACAAAATTTGGTACACAGTTTTATCGTCATGAATGTAGGTCCGTATAAAATTTTGGGCCAAATCCGTCAAAGGGTTGACTGTCTGTCGGTCTGTATAAGCGCATCTCCAACGAGTCTGCTATCTCCACGCGCATGCGTACTTGGTAGCAATCTGTGCACGCGGAAGGATTGTCCTTGAGTCAAGAAAGAGTAGAAATCGATATTCATTTAATCGGAACGCATCTCTTCGAATTTGATTTTTTACCTAAATATTTTCTGATAGCCATTGGATCCTGGGTTACAATAGGTTCGAATTTTTTTATCCACGCGGGGGAGGGGAAACAGCACCTTTTTCGAGAAGTATATGAGAAAGTTTAGGGGAGACCACTCCCGCTGGTTTTTATTAGCACTCAGGCTGCCAGCTATATGATGTAAATTGATTAAATAAAAATTTCAATTTGTGTCCTATCGTCAACAACAGGCACTAGAGCTTCAGCCTTATGCTCAAGATTTTAGAAGACAAAATTGAAGTAGGGTATGAAGAAGGGTATTTAGAAGGGTATGTTGCTTCAAGGCAACACTGGACATTTAAGGGTTAAAGCATTAGCCGACACTTCAGCTTTGATCTATTGACAATAATCTGATTAAAACTCATAAAATTTATAAAATTCTGGAAAAAAAATGAAATAACCGCGGAGGCCTTGTGGTAAGGTCTTGGCTTCGGGACTGAAGGATTTCAGATTCAAAATCTCATTCCACTGAAGATTTGCTGTGTATGTGTACCTGTTGTACGTTAAATCATACATAGGGAACCAATCATCCTCCCGTTGGTGTGGTGCGGAAATTTGGAGAAGGGAATGTCGTCCTCATCATCTGATGGCGGCTCAAAATTACGAGGTTCGTCCCAAATAGCCCTTGTGTTTCTGCAAAAAGGGACGTTAATATAACTAAACTGAAAATAAGGAAATTTAAAAGCTTTTTTGGGTTGATTTTTATGTAAAATTTCATTATAAAATTATTTTGCGGGATATTTGGAGATTGATTTGTTATAAAATAATTGTGAAGTGAAATTTGAATTTTATTTTTTACTCAGAACATGAAATGTTTTTAGTGGAATATTTTTGATAAAATGATTGAACAAGAAATATTTGTTTTTTGTTTATTTGAAAGTGAATTCAGCTTCTTTTCTTTTTGGAATATTAGTTCAGTGAACACACTAAATTCTTTAACAATTCCTTTAACTAATTTTGAAGACTAACGGGTTTTCTTTTTCATTTTTAAAAATCTAGAATAACAGTCATTTGTATGTTAAAAACTGGCCGCTTTATTGTTTCATTCTAACCAAACGAATAAATTTTTTGTTAAAAGATTTGGTTAAGTGCTTAAACGTTGCTAAAGAAGATTTTAAAAATAAAAAAATATATAATGTAATGCAGCTTAACAAATTTACTGCGTACATTTATTCTTCCTTTGGTGTGTTGGCGAATTTTTTTGTCCAAAATTTAAATTGAGATAACTTCTTATCCATTCCCAACCATAATCTAGAGCTCAAAAATAAAAAAAAAAAACGAAGAAGTGACAATCGTAAACTAAAAAACTTTTAATGCTTCTTCTGGAGAAGAAAATCGTCTGCGAGTTTTTGAAATATCACGTAATATTATTTTCTTTTGTTCGAGTAAGTATGTTTCGAGTAATTTTTTCTCCGGGAGAAGGCAGTTACATGTAGTTGTGTCTCCCTACCTATTATCGTTCTACTGCGGCGCTTTTTGCATAGGATTTAATAACATCGAAATAAAAAGAAAGCTCAGTTTGTAAGTTTCGTTAGAGTTTTTAAATCAGGTTTTTTTCCTCCAGAATTCGTTTTGTTTCCAATTCTTTCTTTTCCAAGTTCTCTTCTTTTCATCGTGCTTTTTTCCCAGCCCAAATTAAATTTATTGCTTGAATGAGACGGAAACTTCATCTTATTTTTTTCGCATTGTTTTTTTTTATTATTATTATTTTACTAATGTCAATGAACATGAAGATTCTTTTATAAATTATCTTTCTGGAAGCGAGAATTTTGAAATTTTTTCTGGCGTATCGGCCATAAAACCTATCGGTTTAAACCAAAAACTGGTTTTTTGTTTCGGTTAACCGGTTTTTTCAGTTATTTTTTCCGGTTTTAAACCGGTTATTTTTTTAAATCCAATAGCCGGGTAAAAAATACCGTGTCGGAAGATAGTCTCGATTTTATGTTCGACTGGACTAAAATTTACCAAGTTAATAAAGCTTTGAATTTCATCATCTTAGGCCAATCACCGACAACTGCTTCCTCGAGGCGTCTTTTGGTTGGCGGATTGCGGAAAGAGTCTTTATAAACAGATAAATATTGGCCAATGGATTGATTTCCTGCAAAAACAATACTAATAAAAAATTTGTCTGCAAACGACGTCTGTTTTTTGTAGCGAAAAAATATTTATCTTTAGTCGGAAGTTCTGTGGCTTCCGAATGATTAGTATCTACGTTGAATGATGTTTCCGATGAGAGGTGTCGACTCACGGATCAACACATTGCTGAAAATCTTTATGAGCAGATTAGATGATAAACATTGGCCAATGAATTAATTTCTTGTGAAAACAATCTTAATAAAAAAATTCTATAATACTTACTTATTGTAATAATTACTATTTTATTATTATTAAATATTGTATAATTAACTTATTTATAATCATAACTTATTACATTAATTACTTATTGTATTAATACTTATTTATTGTATATTATTATTAATAATAGAATTTGTCTACAAACGTTGTTTCTTTTTTAAAAAAAACCTAAAACCGGTTATTTTGAGTGCTTTTAACCGCCAGGGTCAGGTTAAAACCGGGGTGAAAAAAATAACCGGTCAACTGAAAACCGGTTGTTTCTGCAATAACCGCCATCCCTAATCGGCAATATTGTCTAATTTGGTTTGGATCTGAATTTTAAAATATTCCCTAGTATGATTATAAGAGATGATACGGAACAAATTAAATTCCCTTCGCGATTCAATATGGAACCAATCAAATTGCATTGGTGATTCAGGATAGATATAAAAGGAACCCACAAAAGAATGCTGTAGTCCGAGAAAATATTCTCCCATCTTTGTTAGTTAATTTTAATAAAAAATTTACATTTTGATAAAAAAATTTTTTATCAAAATATTATTTCATATAATTTATATTTTGATAAAAAAATGTAACGGATATTCAAATACTGATTCATTATAATTTTCATTCAGTATTCATCTTAAATTTAAAAGTACTCTGAGTAACAGTTCGTTGTTCCTTAGATTTAGCCGTATATTTTGTTTGTTTGCATGACGAATTTAGAGCAATAGAGCATGTTGACCTAGTGTGTCACAACCTATTCCTTACGGACAATACGGCTGCAATGCCAGTAGATTTTTCCTCCCTAAATACGAGATGACACAAATGTTATATTGCCAAACTATTAAAATCACCCCGGGGGACTAATCTATTTGTCACGTAATCATCATGCAGATATTTTTACTGTGTCTCGCCTTGTTGTATCTTCCAGTCAGTTTGATTGCTAATGAGGATTGACAAAATTAAATAGCCCCACAGGAAATCTGAATTAAATCAAAATGATAAAATTAGCGTAACTAAACAACAACAAAAAAAACTTTTTTTTTCTTTTATATAATACATTTATGTTTTAAATATAACAAGAATGTACATAAAAATAATGATTTAAATTCAGTAGAAATAAGGTTTTTCTATGACGAAGCGCCTCTTTCCAAATCAGTTGTCTTTCCCCATAAGGAAAGTGGGGGTAAGAGTACGCAGTCGGTAAGACTACGCGTGGATTTTTTTCCCTGTTGGCAACAATGCAAGCAGAAACGAGTGTGATCATATCAACACATGAGTTTTCAGCTCTTTCAAGAGACCGCCATTATTATTTTCATCTTTGCTGTCTTTTATTTATCAGGTGAGATATGATTTCGTTATGTTAGCATGTAATTTTTCTGTGAAGAAATCTCAATTTTTTTTGTAAATAAAGGACTAATGCTTGCTTTCAAAGTAAATATCATTATGAGGTTTGTTCCCTTCCGAACAACGAGGCCACATTAGAATTTAACTTTAGTGAATGCTACGGTCATCTTTGGGCTATTTAGAGAAGCAATACATTGGCGGCTAAGAGTACGCACAGACCAGATATGCGTACTCTTATCCGCTCTGTAATTTGAAGCAGCCATTCCAACAAAACTTTGCATTTTATTTTATCATCATCATTATTATTATTATAAAAATGAGATTGGGAACAATATTTTATGAATTATGGGTTTACATTTTATGATTTTTACTATTTTTTAATATTAAAAATTATGATTTCTTAATTTCGGAAATAACAATATTTGAATTAGGCTATTTTTGGGGCTTTTTTATTACGAAAAACAGTGCGTTTGCAATTTTGTGTGTTTCAAAGGTTTAATCTAGTTTCTATTCGCATTATAATGATATAAGTAAAACGTGTATTTATTTAAAAATTCGCCTTTAATTTCCAATATCCAGCGCCGTTGAGGCGGCAGAAGATATTAACCTATAATTCTGAAATTTTGTAAAGGTGGTGTTAATAAATAGTAACTTTTAAGCACTACCGCAAACCCAAACCTATCAGCGAAATCTGATATTTTTTATTAATTTTTGAATTTTAACCATTTTTAGTGCAATTTTCACAACTTTCTGCCCATTGAGACGACAGAAGATATCAATTCAGAATTATAAGATTTTACACGCTTTTTAATGACAGGAGTTCGCAACTTTTCCGCACTACTGCAAAAAAATCTAAGAAAAACTTCGACTTTTTCGGCCCGCCCTAGTGCGAACTCTTGGCCTCACGTCCTGCGTACTCTTACCCACCACGTCGGGTAAGAGTACGCATTTGGCTTTTTTTTTCCCTTGCGTTTCGCAATATATACATTTTTTAAAGCTAAAATTTTCATTTTTTGTACCCTTCTTTCCAAGTTCATAAACTATGATTCAGTACATTTTCGAGGCTCTAACTTTTCAATTCTCGTTTTTATAACGAAAATTCCACTAGCTGCTTACTCTTACCTTCCTTTCCCTTAATATTCGAGCCATAATTGTTTTTCCTTACTATAATTTTGTTACGATTTCCCGCTATAAATGTTCTAAGAAAACTATTACGACTATGAATGTGCTATTTAATTAATTTTCCTTCTTCTTTTATTCAGATAAAGAAATAATAGTTAAATATTGAATTGTTTGTTGTTAGATATTACAATCAAAAATTTTAGAGTATCTGAAGCAAAATTCACTTCCATTGGCATCTTATTTAGAAGAACCTTTTACAGTGCTATTCGTTTCCTGGATGACGAACCGAAGCAACCTAACCTTTAACTCCCTCGATATCTCCGAGGGCTATTCGGGTTGAGATCCGGAAAAAATCCGATCGAGTTTATGTTCCAGAAACACGACTCAAAGTATCGCATACGACGCGCGTCCAATGCAATTTTCTCCGCGCGCTTCGTCGGAGATATGAGACATAAAATATTTCCTTCCGAAGACTGCGCTTCCGATTCGTAAATTCCAGCAGCTTTCAAACTTTTCTCTTTTTCTTCACCGGGCGACGTGAACCGAAGATGACATAACACACTTCGAACGATCTTGAAGCGCCCCTCCCCCCAGCACGTGATTCGATCGAGATCCTGTGCAATTTTCCAGGTAAATCTGCCTCTGATCCATCAGGCAGATTGTTCCTGTCGTAGAAAAAGAGGTGAATCACAGTCTCGGAGAGGCAGTTAGGAAGAAAAAGATACGATACATGGCAGATAGGATGTCATGGATGATGAATGCCATTATGATGATTGCCTCACGTCGGAGATGTGCGTGTCATGCTGTATTTGTTTTATTATTTCGGAACAGATTTTCTGGTTCGGTGAGGGTTACTTTTGTATAGGTTCGGTTCCAACAGAAATTAAAGATAAAACTTGGTGGGATGAAATACATGGATTTAAGAATTTTGTGAAGGGTAACACAAAAATAATAAGACTAATCATGGGGTGCCGCGGGGAGGGGAAATAAAGATTAAGAGCCACTGAATTGAAGTATGAAACTTTATCCAGTAATGAACTTAAACTCTATGAAACAAAAATACAGTTTCACTATTTTTAACCAAGGATTTAGAAAAAAAAGTAATTTTATTTATAAGAAAGTGTTAATTGTTGGATTTCATTCCCATATACATGTATGATAATATCCAGTATAAACTGTGGCGGCGATTGGGTAACAGAAGTGGCGGGGGGCAAAAAGTTTATAAATACAAAAAATGAAAAAAATGAAAATAAAAATTATAAAAATGCATAAAAACAATAAAAAAATTTTAAAATATTAGAAACCTTAAAAAATGTCTATGAAAAATCTACAAAAAAATTATCAAGTTTTTAGTTAGTGTATCCCTCACTAGATGGAGATAGGTGCGCACACCTATTTACTAAGTTGACTTTGTAACGGCGTCCTTTCTTTTGTTCCACTCCACAGCTTTTGTAAGAGGTAAGATTTTAAGCCCTTCTTTCCATACTTTGTTTGAAAGACTGTTTTTAATTTGTTCTTTGTGGATAAATGTTTTTCTTTCCAATGTATTCTGGAAGAGATTCAGGCCTTAGGGGAAATTCATATTAATTCATACCTTACAGTCTTTTTCCTCTACGGAAAACCTATTCTAGTTTTGAATCTGCATGGATGAATGGTCTCTGATGAAGTCATCCACCGGATTCTTACTTCTTATCGTTCTTTGTTATTATTTTTATATTTTTAACTCTTTCACAATTAAAAATTCCCCTTAATTAGTATTTATATCTCTGGAGTGTAAGGGGTAGGCAACAAAATCTGAAAATTTACTTACAAAATTAACTAACTTTCCATCACGCCATTGTCTTTTTTTATATATAATTTCTAGTTTTCGGCTGCTAAAATGGAAAAAAAATAATAATTTTTTTCCGCAAAAATTGGGGGGGGGGGGGGCCGGCCCCCCCCCCCCCCCCCCCCCGCTTGAAAGAAACTTAAATAGTATGGAAGGTACTGTTTAAGTTTCTTATGCTATGAAATAAAAACACAGTTTTACTGTGTTTAATTAAATATTTAGAAAATGAAGTTATTTTCTTTTGAAGATTATACTACAAGTTTGATAATCCTACAAGTGTACACGTACACCTACGTATCCTATACGTGTACACATACGTACTCCTACACGTGTACTTCAAAATTTATGAATTTTGTTTAAATATTAAACAACATTACTAGAATAAAATGTAATTCTCGCAATTAAACAACTGAAATGAATAAACACTGATAATAACAAGTAGCATTTAATTCAGATATAATTCATTTAGTTATCAATAAAATGAATAAAAAGAGTTTTTAATTCACTTTTTTATTAGTGTGCTAAAAAGTAGATTTTAGGAAAATTTTAAGTATTTCCCACATTTTAGTCTTTGATTTAAAATTCAATATTATAAAACCAATTTTTTTCAAACTCACTAGCAGTGCCAGACATTTGAATCAAAATTTAATTAAATAAATCAATTAACTGATAATTCCAAAAAAATTTTAAAATAGTGTATTTCCATCAAGAATACGCAAGTGTACACAATTTCAAAACTCTAACTTTTAGGAAGTGAGTGAAAAATGGAATACAAAATTGCATCTTCACAAACATGAAGCAAGTCAAAATAAATAAAAGCTTGTTAAAAGTATTTGTTAGAAAAAATATCCGAAGTAAATGAAGCTCAAATGTATTTTCTTATGAAATGATTCAGATGTAGTGAAACTGGTTTTGCTAATTCGTTTGTTTAATTAACTGTTTCGAATGTAATTATTGGCGTGAGAATGGTTCCGGATATGTCGAATAATTTCTGAAGCTTATAGAAACGCATTCAACCCCAACAATGCATTCAGTACCAGTTCACATTCCGTAGGGACGTAATTATAGGAAGTTAATTCGATAGTTATTAACTGCAGCATGGCAACACTGTTCGTCTGAATTTCCAGATGAGATGAGAAATGAATAAGCATTCTCCCATCCATCTGCTTGCTCTGGTAGAGAGCATCGACACATTCTAACACAGAATAAACGTCCTCTGTTAATTAAAAAAAAACCGTATAAAAATCTTGGTTCTAATTTAATAGAATTTACTTATATCAGTCTCTTCCTAAATGAAAAAATCACTAAATATATAACAAGTTATATATTTAAAAAATACGAGAATTTTAAATCCACTCTGTATATACGGATGGATGAGATTTATAAGTTTTCGTTAAGGATTACCGTTCTAATATAAATTACCGTTATAAGTTTTCGTAAGTTTACGTTATATCTTTTCACAACATTCTAGAATACCACCTATGAACGATAATTGGAATGAATGCTTATTATAAATAACATTCCAAATTTATAAATATGAAATTTGATACATATGCTTTCTTTGTCAATCAGTGATCAAAGTTTATCCAAGCCGCATACAACGCTGCGAAGTCAAATCGGTAAATTTAGATTCTGGAAAAGAAGGTATTAAGTTAATTAGATTTTCTGCCTCAGATCGTCTTTCAAAGTAGATTTTTCAACAGTTTCTTTGGCAACAAATGAGCCGGAAAATTGCTCGTTGAAGGACAACATTTAAATTAAGTAACTTGAGAGAATGTAAGCGCTCGTATTACTTCTATTCGCGTTTGAAAGTAGCACTCGTTAAATATTTGTCTTGAGAGACTTCAGAGAGAACTTTGAACTCTGATTTAAAGCAACTAAATCGATTTGTTAACGCCGTGGAAAGTATCAAATGACCTGACAATGGTTAACTTCTCGACTGAAGCAAGTTAAAGCCCTTACGAGTTTAAACCTCTGACTGCTTATCCCGCAATTTCCGCGGATAGGAAGTAAGTCTATTTTCTGCTGCATTCTGCGATTTTCGCAAGCTTATGGGTTTACTTAGCACTTTTAAAACGTTGAATCATATTATACTTATAAAACCTTGCATGTAAATAACATTTCTCTTGGTTCAACGGTATTTGAACATGTTTTGAAACGTTGCATCTAAACAGTAATTTTTAAAAATTCGTCAGTCTGGTTAATAAGCCAGCTAAATAATTTATACACTGCAGTGGGGAGTTCACTTTCGTCCTCTAGTTAGTTTAGTTTTTTATTAACGTGTCGTTTTGAAGCAACACTAGGGCTATTTTGGGACGGACCTCGTAATTTTGAACCGCGATCAGATGACGAGGACAACACCTGAGCTGGCACCACCCTCTCCAAACTTCCGCACACAGATAGGTAGAAGGTTGCGATAGTGGATGAAAAATTAACAAAAATGTAGCTCATGGTGGGTAGCAACAGTTTTGCCAGGGATCTCTACGCTTTTGCTTCAGAGCAATCTTTTAACCTTCGGATGAGTAAACTCTTAGTCTACGGTGCCCACTTGCTTCTCGCCAATTTGTTTTGGCGCAATTTCATTTGCTGACGCCAAACACTGTTTTGGATGCGCAGTGCGCTTTTCATTGCTGTACTGCGCATTCTCCATTTGAAAAGGAGCGATTGAGCACGCAATGCCCTCGGCATTTCAAACGTGTACCGGGCAATTTTTTTAACTTAAAAAAACATTAGAGGCTTCGCTTTCTGCAAAGCTGGACACTAGTAGCTTCACTTATTCACTGAGAAGCGAAGACTCAGAATAACATACACAATTCTGAACCTAAAAGTGAATGAAAATGTTCAAAAACGAGAAAAGTGTAGTTAAAACTTCACATACCTATTTTAATTACCCAATTGCTGTTTACACTTAGGACACTGGTATCCGCTTGCTGTCAATCCCTGATCCACACACCTTGAAAGGGAACCAATGCCATAATCAACAACAGCTGTACAAAGCGCACGTAACAAAATGATAAAATCAGACAAAAATCAAGCCGACAAAACAAATTCGATTGAATCGACCAATCACATGAAAGATCAACGGAACAAACCAATCAAAACGAATCGTAATATCGCGCCATGCGCAAAACACCAGTGAAAAGATAAATTTCCACGCATGCGCACATCTCACTCGTTAAAATCATCATTGCGCAACCAAAACAAATATTCTCTGATCTCCATTCTTGGAGGCAAAGAGTTGGCGATCCTAAGAGGAACGAAGTAAGGGCACCGTAGACTAAAAGTTAACCAAAATAAATGCATAAAAAATTACATTAACTTCTGCCAAGTGTTGTGTGACCTTGAACACTCGACAATAAAAGACTGCCAAGAAATGTGGTGAGTGCAATCTTATTTGTTTGCAAAAATCATGTCAATATCTTAACAACAATGTCACGAGTGCAATAATAAAAATGATTAATGAAGTTTGATTGAACATTTTGCATTTGAATTCCTAACTCTATGAATTGATCATTTTAATTTTGAAGCATTTTGTCGCAACTATATTGCATTTTCTATTTTTTTTTATGGCTGAAACTCTTATATAATAGTATTAAATGATATTAAAAGGTAAGTTTTGGGGTTTTTTTCATATGGTTGTAGTGCTTCGCTTTCGTCCAATAGCTGAGAAGCATGCACGTGACGTTACCTCTCCGCCTTCAATCAATTGCTGGTTGGCGAATTCGATGACGTATTCTTGATGAGGAGATCACGGCAAAAGTGAAACGAGTCTTTTCCTTTGGCGAGTCGCGATATGTTTGCTGCAAAAGAATAAATATATTTTTATTTAATTTTTGTCGAGTGCTCCTTCCAAGCATATATATGATACAAATTGATTCGATTTTCAAACTTCATTATGGATAAGACGATTCAACCTCGACATAATAAATAAATACATGTTTTTTAACAATAGGGTCATTGAATGAGCCCACATGGCCTTTCATGTTTCAAATTTCTACCTGGTCATCCGAAGGTTAAGGGTCTGGGACTACAGCATACTTCGCCACTTGTTGAAAACATTTGTAATTAAATTTGAAACTTGTATATCTGGTTTCTACGGCTTTCAAAATAAACATACCACTGGTTTCATTCTTCTATCGATCTCCTTTACCGATTTATTTAATTTTAAAATGAGGGATAACCTTTGTGAGACGCTCTACAGATTCTGAAATCGTAAAATAATAAAATTACAACTATGAAAGAATGCATATTTTGCGTTCTTTCATTGTTATTTTATTTTTATTTTATTCTTTTATTATCTGTTCATTATTATTTTATTTTTGATCAATCATTAACATAATGTGTGCTGTAATTCAAAACATGAATATAATGAAAACTAGAAGATTTGTGCCCGTCTAAGACAAGCTTTTAGCTTTCCAACAATATCTCGGATCTGAGTGTTAGTGGTTAAGAAATAATAAAAAGCTTGAAAAACAGAATTCACGAATCAATTGACACTACTTTCGTTTTGGAAAATGTATAAATATTCAAGTCCAAAATTAAGTACGAAAAAGAAAGAACGTTTTTAACAAAAACGAAAGTAAAGATCTCCGAGAAGTGGAAAAATAAATTAATTCTAATTGATTAATTATTTGCGGTTTAAATTCTGTTTAATGTCTTTTCTTTGTCTCGCCTTCCATCATGCAAATCTCTCTCTTGCCAACCATCATTTCTTTTCAGTGGGATCTTCTCTATCCATATTGTTTACCAACAATACTTGAAAGCTTTCTCTTTGAAAGATAAGGGAAAATCACTTCCCCCTTTGAAAACCGCTCCAAATTCTAAGAAATCCTTGTTTCCCCGCTCCGAATTCTAACAAAAGAAACCCCTCCCCTGTTCCCTTCTAGTCGAGCCACTTTTGGCCGTAACCATGCCCACATTCCTGGAGCATTAGAGGCCTAAAGACGGTGTTTATATTATAGATATTAAAGAATATTTATTTATTTTATGTTAATATCCAGTTATACTAAATTAAGTAATTTCAATGCAAAATTATACGCTTAAGTAATATAGAAAATGTCATGGGTTTTCATAATCAAAACTTAAAATACATTTAAATGTTAGTAACCTCAATGATTTTAATCCCTTCTCATCACCGCTTGCCAGTGGCTTATTACTTTTATTAATATGAAATACCCATCATATTTGCGAGGGTTATTTGTTTATTTATTTTCCTACGCCGGCACAGCCTACCCACAGGGTGTAAGGCACTGACCCGGACGGGGGGAGAACAAAATAAAACAAAACAAAAAAAAACATCACATCAAAATTGAAAAACACTGCATGTAAAAAATCAACAACAAAAGCAAAAGTTCTGAACAACCAAACAGGAGACAAAGAAAGTGACAAAAAGTCATGAAACAACATCAGATAGTAAAACAGGAAACAAAAGACAAAAAAATTTAAACCAAAACTTAGGATATTAAAGACATTACAGCATGTGTGACAATTCCATAGAAAACATTTAAAATTTTATATTCCAAGAAGAAATCAAAAAGCACACAAGTGTTAAAGAAACAATGATATATTTTTTGATAACATTTCATCAGTCAGAAAGCTCGCTGGAAATCATAAAAATCGGGTTGTTTTAAGGAGTAATCTTACAATTTTTGCCCATTTATTTCTTGTAAAAAATTAATAAGCAGTGCCGCAATGGCTTTTTGGCTTCACTACATCCCTGTTCTTAAGCAGGCCATTCACATCTCTTCCAAAATGGAATTTAAAGAACACGGGAAGAAAAAAGCAATCATCAGTTTTAGAAACTGATGGAAATTGGCATAACGGAATGGTAATGCTGGAATTCAAATGAACTCAAAATCCAACACTTACACCAATTCCAATTTGGGGCCTCGATTATAGGATAGCTGCACATCAAAGGATCTGCCTACATTGAGACATCGCGTCGAGGGTAGAAATGAAACTCGAAATCTCCCGCATAGGGGAAGAGAAAGAGAGTTAGAATTCTACGATTTTGAACATTGTCTCAAAACAAACTTTGGGGCCTCCGTGAATGGCTGCCTCATTTTTCGACTTGGAGGAACCAGTGGGAGTGACCTCCCGTAAACTTTCTCGTATACTTATCAAAAATTTGTCATTTCCCCTCCCCCTGAGCGGATAAAAAATTCGATCCTACTGTAACTCAGAATGCAGTGATTATCAGAAGATTTTTCATTGTAGATTATAGTGATTGTAAAATATTTAGGTGAAGAATCATTTTCAAAGAGATGCGTATGTATTAAAACTTAGCAATATTTATTTTCTATCACACTCTTGCAAGCTCCGCTAATGAGAGAGCATGCGCGAGCGAAAAGAAAAAAGGAGAAAATGACCTCGTTCACTATCGCTAAATAGCTTGTGCATGCATAGAGATTGCTTCCAGTATGCAAGTAAAAAAATTGAATATGCAATTTGAACGCCTTTTTTTTCCAACCGTTTAAAATGAAATTTGGGCACAGATCTGTAATTAATGTTAGCAACCGTCATACCAATTTTTATTTATCTAAGCCAAAGGGTTTAGGAGATATAATTGTTATAAGTATGCGATTATACAGTCCAACAAACCATCAACCCTTTACGGATTTGGTCCAAACTTTTATACGGACCTACGTTCATGATGATAAAACTGTGTACCAAATTTTATCCATCTAGCTATTCAAGTTTTTGAGTTATAGTGTTCACATGACCCCGTCAGACAGACTCCCCGTAGACGGATTTTGTCCAAAATTTGATAGAAACCTACAAATTATGTGTCAAGATCACGTTCCAATTTTTAAATATAATTATTTACTTTTAATTCATCCTAAACTAAAGCATTTTTATTCATCGAGAAAAATAAAAATAAAAAAAAGCAAGCAGAATATTTCTAACGATTTCATTGGACCAAACTAGAGAAAGTTTGAGGCCGCGGTGCCCTAGTGGTAAGTTGTCGCCCTCGGAGCCGGAGGGTTCCAGGTTCGAAACCCATTTGCACTGAATATCCATCATGTATTGGGTCTGTTGCATGTTAAATCATACGTAGGGGGTCAAACGTCCTCCCGGTGGTGCGGAAGTTTGGAGAGAGGGGGTGCCAGCTCATGTGTTGTCCTCGTCATCTGACTGCTGTTCAAAATTACAAGGTCCACCCCAAAATAGCCCTTGTGTTGCTTCAAAATGGGACGTTAATAAACTAAAATACAGCAATTTTTTCTTTAGGGTTTTTGTGTATATATAAATCGGAATTTAAAATATTTTTATGGAAAAAACCCCTCGTAATGTGAAGATGGTGGCTACTAGCGAGACATCTGGCTAATCAATTAAAACTTTTCAACTCTTCCTCGCCCTTAAAATGATTTATAGAAAAGACCTCTAAGTTGTTTTGTTGTAGAGATGTAATCGCCCATTTTGTAACATACTTCTATAATCTGTAGATCTGTTTTAATCTTTGGTAATTTTTGTGGTTTTTAGAAGCTCTAAATGTAAAATTGCATTAACTATTTTATTTTATTTAGATTTCGAAAATCCATTGTGAGGAGCCTTGACGAATGGTGCAGTTTAGGAGTGTGCTTTGACAACTACGAAGTGACCACATCTTGCTGAAAGAAAGTGACAACAATAAGGAGGTTAGACCATTCCAAGATCTACAGACCTAGGCTGCAACATGTAAACATATCTTGGTTGGAATCACCACTACGAAATAGAACAAATTATTCCCCCTGTGTATGCGTTTCAAATTTTTGATTTGCGCTGTGTTTTTGTTCATTTATGTTCATATACATGAAAATTTTATACGTTTATGCAGAAGCGAAATTTCCTGCGTGCCAGTAAACATTATTCCAAGCACACAAATTCAAAAAACATCCTTTGGTTCACCTAATGATGAAACGTCATGTGACCTGTATATTCAACGAGAAAATTAGTTTGTACACCACACCTTTAAAATTTTGTTTACAAAACTGAAACTAAAGAAAAGTTGCATGCTTGTGACTGATGATCTAGAGCTTTTTAAGACCGAATTGTTTGAAAAACATATTTTCTTAATACTTACACAATGGAGAATTCGTATGCCTTTGAATTATGTAGTCAAGCATTTTCTCAGCAGCGATATTTAAAGACATATTTGCTGGCCCATACGATAGAGAAACCGTTTGTTTGTGAAATTTGCAGTAAAGCTTTTTCTCAGAAGCAAACTTTAAAGTTGCATGGACTGACTCATGCGGAAGAGAAACCGTTTTCCTGTGACATTTGTAATAAAGCCTTTTCTAGGAAGGGGCATTTAAAGACCCACTTACTGACTCATACACAAGAGAAACCTTATGCATGTGATGTTTGTAAGAAAGCATGACTCATACACAAGAGAAACCTTATGCATGTGATGTTTGTAAGAAAGCATTTTCTTTGCGGCATCATTTGAAGTCGCATAAATTCGCACATACAAAAGAGATATTTCCATTACAAAAGAGAGATCCGTTTGCATGTGACATCTGTAATAAAGAATTTTATAAGTCCAGTTTAAAAACACATTTACGGACGCATACGAAAGAGAAACCGTTTGCATGTGACATTTGTTATAAAACTTTTTCTCAGCGGGCTCATATAATGTCACATGTGCGGACGCATACGAAAGAGATACCGTTTGCATGTGATATGTGTGATAAAGCATTTAATGAGAAGTCTCGTTTAAAGGAGCATTTACGGATACACACAAAAGAGAAACCGTTTGTATGCGACATTTGTGATAAAGCATTTTCTGGAAAGTCGGGTTTAAAAAAACATTTACTGACGCATACGAAAGAGAGACTCGTATGTGACGTGTGTAAAAAAACGTTTTCTCCGAAGGATTTAGAGGGACATTTGTTGACTCATAATAAAGATAAACCGTATGCATGCGAGATTTGCAAGAAAATGTTTCCCCGTCGGTATAAAATGATGATACATTTAAGGACACATACGAAAGAAAAACCGTTTGCATGCGTCATGTGTGATAAGGCATTTTCTGAAAAATCAAGTTTGAGAAAACATTTATTGACTCATACGAAGGAAAAACCGTTTGCATGTGAAATGTGTGATGGGAAATTTTCTACTATGTGGAATTTAAAAAGACATGCATTGACTCATGCCAAAGATAAACCATATTCATGTGATATTTGTAGTAAAGCGTTTTCTCGGCAGAATGATTTGAGAAGCATTTGCGGACACATACGAAAGAGTACCCTTTTGCATGTGACATGTGTGATAAGGCATTTTCTGAGAAACCTGCTTTGAGAAGACATTTACAGACTCATACGGATGCGACATTTGCAGTAAAGCATATTCAGGATGGGGGAATTAAAAAAAAAAAACATATACTGACGTATACCTATGACATTTGATGTAAAGAATTTATTCGTCAGATTATTTAAAGGTACATTTACGGACGTATGCAATCGAGAAACCATGTGACATGAGTAGAAATTTTTTTTTATCCAACCGGGGCTTTAAAGACATACCATTCATTCCATATAGAATGAATAAGCCATTCGACTGTCATGTTTAGTGGAGCGTTTTCTCAGCAGAGCTTTTCAACAGACTTACTGACCCGTACTGAAGAGAGATGGTGTGTTTGTGGTATATAACAATTTAAAGATTCTTTTTTAGTAGATCATTTGTACAAAACATAAGATAACATTTTAAATAAATTTATTTATAGATGAGTAAGACTAGATATCTGATTTTCATAAACTATTTACTTGAGATTCGTCATTCTACTACATCATTCTTCTACCATAGTTTTATTTCATTTCAAGTAATTTTATATGTTGCTAGGTGTATATTGCAGAACAATTACTTTTTTAATTAATTAATGTATGTTTGTTGTATTTATCTCCTTCTGTGAGACATCCAAACAGATATATATATGAGCAAATTATTTAATTTTATTTGTAGCAATTTATTAAAATTAAAAATACTTTATATGTATGCATTAAAATATGTTTAATGAATCAAACATTATTTGCATTTTACAGCAGAATATTGTAAATAAAAGTCTTCCATTCAACTTCTGTATCTCTATATTATTAAACGTGGAAGAGTTTTTTTCGAGGACTTCTTAATTTACTTTGCAGTATAAAATAAAACATATGAAAGCTTGCAATTGACATATTCATAATAAACAGTGGCGAATCTATGAGGCTTGGGGGGGGGGGGG
>BGPR01004135.1:0-63985 GCA_013235015.1 Araneus ventricosus | reverse complement strand
CCCCCCCCCCCCCCCGAGCTAAATCAAAATTCGGGATTTTTTTTTCTAATCATTACACCTGTTTATTCATAGTCTTTTTTTAAAAAAGTAAAACGTAGTAAGATTGCTTTCTGGCTTGACAGGCTCAAAAAAATTTTCCGCTTTTGTAATCATTCCACCTGTACTTCTAGCGTTAACGCGGTCGAAAACATTTTGTGGCTAGTTATTTCATTGTGTTTTTATTAAATTATCGATAATATTGTCGTTTCCTTTGTGATTCTTATTGTCAGGTGAATATAAAGTTAAAGAGTATTGACTTACATAAGCCATGAGGTCACAAAGATTCAAAACTTTTATGACCTGTACCCCCTCCCCTCCGACCAAAATCCTCTATTCGCCACTGATAACAAATATATAATTAGATAAATATTTTGTGTATTAAATAGGATTCCTTTTTACTTTCTCGTATACAAAGAGAAGGTGTAATCGTCAAAAAATTCGAACTCGAGATTTTGACGACTCTCGACGTTTTAGACCTCCCTGAGTCCGAAAAACACAATTTTGGAATTATGTGTGTCTGTCTGTGAACACGAGAACTCGAAAACTATTCAAGCTACGGGGATGAAATTTGATATATGATCTTGACACATAATTTGTAGGTTTCTATCAAATTTTGGACAAAATCCGTCAAAGGGTTGACTGTCTGTCTGTATAATCGCATACTTTTGAATGCAATAACTTCTTTAAAAAATTACTTTGGTAAATGAAATTTGGTATGTGGCCTTCTTACTTTAATGGTAGATTTGTGTCCAATTTTCGTGTCAATCGGTTAAAAACAAGGCGTAAAAATTGCAAATTTCGTTTTCTTCATCTTACACCCAACCCTATTGGTAATCACTTCGGCTTCCAGTTCCACTTCCGCGTTGTACGACCTTCGAAAATCGTGGTATGACGTTTCGCTTTTTTTTTCTCCTCCACTGCGTTAGAAGTTCCTGTTCGTTTCACTGCCTTTTAGCTTTTTTTTTTTCCACATGTGTCAGGGGTATACTTGAAAGTTTAGGGGAGACCATTCCCGCTGGTTACTGAAGTGTAACGATATAATGCTGTTTCAATTTCTGAATTTGATGAGTGCGGCTTTCTGTGACGTAGCTAAAGGAAGAAGGGCAATGCGCCCCATACGACAAAATCAAACATGCTCAGTGGCGGCGATTGGGTGAAAAAAGTGAGGGGGCAAAAAATGTATAGACATCTAAATGACCGGGAGTATAGGGGCGGCAGACAACAAAATTATAAAAATTAGTTTTCCCTAACATTATTTCTTTTTGTAATTTCTATTTTCAGGCAGCTAAAATGAAATAAAAATTTAATCTTTTCCGATAAAAGTAGGGGGGTGACTGCCCCCCGATTCGCCGCCACTGAACATGCAGAACACAATTTTTCATTCAGGAAGATTGACTCTAGCTCAGTCGTTGTGTACCTAAAAAATAGCTAATGTAATCAATTAATGTTCTTAGCATTATGTCGGTAAATTGCCGATACATGGAAGTTAGCGTGGTGGACGCTGAATTTCACCGTCTGCAGACATCGTGGTCCTCAAGCTATGAATGCTCGGCGCATGCGTAACGTGTCCAGCATCGTCGAGGTAGCACGAAATGTATCGTCAGAAGGAAACGCATATGAATCGCTAACTGCAGAAAGGGTGAAAGTCGCAAAATAGAAATTTTACAGGAGACACAAAAAACTATTAACGTTTCTGATGAAGAAAATTTATTTTAACACGTTCACGCCGGCGCTCGCTACCAGTGGCTCGCACTGATATGTCGCATCGGACGGCGAGTACCACTGGTGGCTCGCACTTAAATTTTTCATCAGGTGGTGCGTACCACCAACAATTTAGTTCGTTTAGTTAATTAGAAAAAATTTCATTGTAGTTGAAAATTAAAATAATGGAAATTTAACGAGTATTAATTGAAAAAGAAGGATTTATTTTATTTCAACTCAATATTATAAATGCAATGCAGCAATGGTTATCATTGCGGTAAAATTTCATTTTTCACTTTAGTTCGGCGCCCTCGGATAAAGCAAAGTGCTCTTAGAGTGGCCACCAATGGGAGAGAAACAAATTACAGCGCCGGCGTGAACGTGTTAAATTTGACTTTAAATTTGAGGTTATCTCCTAATACATTTCATGTAAATTTCTGATTAAAACACCCTCCATTTTTTTCGTGCGTGTTTATGTGTGTGTCACGGACATGTTCCCTTTTTTCAGTAAACCTAGGATGTTATAAAATAAAGAAATGTCCAGATGTGACAAAAAAGTTATTTTTGAAATAAAAATAACAATTTACATTGAAAGAACTCTAAAGATGTTAGAAAGAGACTCTTCAAATTTTAAATGAAATGTAAAACTATTCAATGTTTGCTGAAGTCATCATAAGCAGCCGGTCATGTTGTTCCAAATCTCCTTTACGTGATCCCAAACGTATAGCAGAGTTTTCTCAAGGTAATCTATTTTCAAATAATTGGTGATGATTTTAGACTGATTAACTTGATTGTAGGAAGTTTTAGGTTTGTTTTCTTGTCTCTGAGGCGAAATTAATCCGACATAAGGCCGTTAATGATGAAACTATGGATGGAAAAAATCTACCGGTTTTAACCGAAAACCGGGGGTTTTTTTTGTTTCGGTTGACCGGTTTTTTAGGTTATTTTTTTGTTCCGGTTATAAACGGTTATTTTTTAAATCCAATAACCTGGCAAAAAAAGCGGATAGGAAAATAGGCTCGATTTGACAAAAATTTACGAAGTTATAAAGCATTGAATTTCATCATAGGCCATTCAACGACAACCACTTCCTCGAGGCGTTTGTTGGTTGGTGGATTACTGAAATGAGTCTTTATAAACAGATAAATATTGGCCAAGGAATTGATTTCCTGTAAAAACAAAAAAATTGTCTACAAACAGCGTTTTTTTTATTTAAAAGAAACCCCGAAAACCGGTTATTTTGATAAGTTATAACTGCGAGGTTAAGCCGGAGATGAAAGAAATATGAATAACCTAAAACCGGTTATTTTATAACAACCGCTATCCCTAGACTTAAGGTCATTAATGTTGAAACTGCATTTTACTTCACTGTGGTCTTTTACTATGAATATCAGTTCATGATACAGAGAGATGGCAAAGGACATTTTCTGATTCCCAGTCACATTTTCTTCTTAAGAAGTATTGCATAGACAATTTTTTTGCATCTATAAATAAAACCTGCTAACAATCTCACAAACAGTATAATGCCTTTTCTGAGTTTTCTTACCATAATTCCGAAGTCCCTGCCATTAGGCATAATCGAATTACGCCCGATTGGAGATAGGCGAAATCCCTTAATGTTTTTCTTCTTAAGTATGGGAAGATATAGTAGATTGCTCTAATAGATCGGTGCATCTCCACGTTTTATTTTAAACTGTTTTCTTGATTTCATAATTTTTAAAATTTAGAATATGATTTGAAGTCAAAGAGAGAGCGATTTTCGCTAATAACTACGTTTTGCTAGTATAATAAATTATGAAATTATGATTCAAAAGTAATTACTTTTAAAAATATAGGTTATTATTTTTCAACAAACATTGATTGTTTTTTAGGTTCAATTTTGTTTATGAACGTTAAAATTTCAACATTTTTTTAAAGTGCGAGTTCTATATTTAATAGAAAGATGGAAAATTTTTCAAAAATTTTTTTTATAAAAAGACCTAATTAGTTTTTACAAATTCATTGATTTATTGAATTAATAAAAAGAAGGACGGTCCAGGAGATGCTATTAAAAATCGGATGTTTTTTTAAACAGAGACAAAGATTAAAACTAGGTATATAACTGAAAGTGTGCTGTATCATCTTTGGAGCAAACCTGTTTTGCAAGTGGGTTAGTTGATTATGCTTTGCAAGAAGTTTTCTGCAAAGTTGCCACATCAAGTTTGTCATGAAAAGCTAATATCAAGAAAAATCAAATTTGCTGCAAGTGTACATATCTGGGTCGTATTTAATATATAGGTTGCCCGCAGTAGCACAGAAATATTATATAATATTGAACAATGTTATACAATATTATGAATACCGTAACAAACTATTATATTGTATGTATCAGTATTTCCGAGATACTAACTTTTCACAAATAATATAAGAACAATGTTTTTTATAAAAATCTTCATTTTAACTCAGAATATCACTCGATTGGAGATTTTATTTCAAAAAACTTCACTGGAACAATTATTCTTTAAGATGCTGAATATTATATGATACTATTCAATACAGCGAAAAAGATATTATGAGTTTTACATTTATCTGTATTGTTCAATATTGTAAATGAAGTTATTCTTTTCGTCAACAGATGGCAGCATTATGATACTTTAACACAATATTAATCAACATTGAAAATTATGTCCCAAAAATATTTTACAAAATGCTTATTTGATATTAAATAAAGTTTACACAATCATTTTGTTTTACTGTGTATAAAAGGCGGGCCAGATTCAACTAAGGAAGTTAACCATAAAAAGGCTCTCGTATATGGATTATCTATCGTTCTGTGAAAAAAAAATCGAGTGTTATTCTCATATCGTAAAAATATGCACGTGATTTATTGTTGCGAATCTTGTATTTGATTTACAGTATGTACTGTAATTATAAATGTTAAAGGCGTCTCGTAATACATTAAAAGAGGAATAAATAAATTTCAAAATTATATTAAAACCTTTCAAACATATTATTATAATTACTTTTAAACCTTATTGCCTTAATTTATTTAAATTAGCAAACTTAGAGCTAAAATTGCCTTCCTCTTTGACTTCTAATTTCATTTTGAACTCGAAATTGTAACGATAAAAGATAATTTAATTAAGAAAACTATTCAGATTAATTGTGAATGAGCGTGAAATTTCGTAGACATCCGAACTCTGTAACTACATTTTATTATCGTGATTTACGCTCGCTGATATAAGTCTAGCTGGTTTAGTGGTAACGTTCCGCGTTAGTAAGCAGAAGATCCCGGGTTCAAAGCTTGCTGTAAGTAGATGTGTTCAAAAAATAACAAAGTGTTACCCAGAAGTTCTGAACTTCGGAATTAAGTGATTAATATTTTTCCATGCACTCTAAAATGTATTTTTAAAATATTCACTATATTGTTATATTATGTAATATGGTATAATATTATACAGTATTATATGACATTATACAATATTATGAAAAAAACATTGTACAGTATTGAAAAAGTCTTACGTTTTACACTGTTTCAATATTGGGAAAAATATTGTACAAAATTACTTTTTCGAATTTTATGATATAAGACAATATCATGTGCTTACCTGGGTAATCGTGGCTCAATAGCGAATTTCTAAACGGCCTTTAATTTGTTTGCTTTCTAATTATAATAATTGATTTATGAAATTATTGATTAGATATATATTTAGATTAAAGTTAAAATATAATGTTGGTTTTATCTTTAATATCAGGTAAAATTTGAATTTTAAAATTCTGAATTATTTTTTATAATTTTTAAATAAAAATGAGTATTAATCATTAGCATTTATATAAATTAATTATTGGTAATTTATATATTTTGAATAGTTATGCAAAATTAAAAAATATGAATAATATAAAGGGGAAACCTTGAATTATTTAAAGTATTTTACTTCAATACTGTTTTCTCATATTATAATTTGTCATTCAGATCTGGATCCTGGAGCCAGTCTGAGGATTCGGATCCAAAAACTAAGTCTGTCGATATGGGTACATGAAAAGACGAATCTGTAATCGTATTATGGTTCACGTCGAATGCTTCTTCTCTGTGGCTTTCTAGATGACATGTAAACAAAACAATCACTTGGCGTGGATCATAGTGTAGGAAGCGGAATTTTCGAAAAGAAATGTCTGTCTATTAAGCGCTAACTAGAGGTTGCAGGTTTAAAAGAATATAGAATACTAGTAAGTTAAATTATAGCCGTTTCTTGTTTTTAAGGGTTCGTGTTTATTTCCCAAATTTATCTGCGTTACAATGCCGTATAATTACGGTAAATGCTCCAGTTTTGGCCACATAAAGAGAAAATTTGAAATGGAAATTTCACAGTGAATGACTGTTTAAAGCATATTAAATCATACTTATACTATTCGTTAGCAAATTTTATTGGATTTCTACTAGTTATTAAAAAAAATTTGCCAGTTTTGGCCACACTAATATTATATTTTTAACAGACATTTTAATGAATTTTCAGCAAAAATAAATTATTTTTATGCAATAATTATTTTAGTTCATTATTTTCTGTTATTTCAAGTGTAATTTTTGTTTTATGAATTTATGAAGATCTGTAATAAAACTTACCTGAGCTGATTTTAGCTGCATATTTCAATTTTAAAAGAAAAGAAACAGGAATGCAGAAAACAATAAGTTAATTTGGTTGATAAAATACAAACTGTATACACTCGCATAACTTTTTTTTTTTATCAAATATGAAACACTAAATGGGGAGAGGAATAAACTTGCATTGCAAATATTTAAAGCATAGGTGGTTTTTTTAAAATCTTCTCATTATTTCATAGTTTATTTATCTTCAGAATAGTGTTAATTAACTTTTTAAATTATGAAAAATAGTAGCTTAAAAATTGTGTTATTGGTACATTCAAAGAAACCATTTGCCTTGATTGGGGTACCAATTTCTTTAGGTACAATTAAAGCAAAAATATTTTTTGATTTTCAAATTCTCTCCAGCACATGATACATGAGCCTCACAAATAATGCATATTCCAAGTTTTTATACTTTTTGATCGCACAATTTGATGACTTTAATGTCCTTTTATTTATTTTTCCTTTGACTTGTTCAAATTCTAATTTATGAGGATTACTAGTGGTTATAAACTGCTTTCTGATTCCTGTACTTTAAGATAATAACCTCATTGATTTAAGAAGTCCAATTTAGGCAACCTTTAGTAGTCCAAAAGTTACCTTTATTAGACCAACGACAAAAAAAAAAATTCTCCTAATCTTATTTTTAAACTATTCTATTAAAATAATTACAATAAACTAAAGCTAAGGAATTTTACTGTCGAAGGACATAACTAATTTTTTCCTACTTATTTTAAAATGTCATAATGGCTTTTTGTCATTTGTGAAAATAATCGATTAATGATACCTAAATCTAATAATTTGTTCTCTAACTGAAACCATGCAACATTTTCCCTTAAAAATGAATTCATTCATCCCATGTTTTGAATTTTTGTCTATTTTATACATAATTTGCCTATTTTACGGGCCAAATACTTAATAGAATTGAAGTTATGATATAGGTCCAATCTAAATGACAATCTAAGTTCAGAGACTCTCCCTCTCTTAGCAGATCTTTAATTTTTTTAAAAATTACTGCAACTTTCACCATATTCTAAAGCTGTAATTTTATTTATTAATTTTTTGCTTCCAGTAGCTTCAATTTTTTTAGTAATGTTGTTTTTAGATGCTATTTATGTATTTTTAAAAGTTTAGTTAATTTATGTATTTCTTTCCCTTTCATTTGTTAAATTACATTCTTTAGCAATATATTGCATTATGATATTAATTTTTGTTCTCTTTGCTTTCAGTGATGTTATAAATCCAAAGCTATTTATCAGAGAGGAAAGTTAATGTTTAAAAGTTGAAAAGTCAGATTTGATAAAGTTTAGTATTTTAAGGATAATTTTTTATTGATCTTTAAATATTACCTAAAATATTTATTATGTTTATTAACTCATATTATAGGGTATATTTCTACACTATTATAATTTATAAAATATTTGAACTAACATTTTTATAAAGATTTTCCAAAATAATAAAAACTGGGTCAAACATCCCCATTTCAGAGAGGTTTGACCGACTTACTAAAAACAAAATAGAATGTTTTTTATAAGTTGATAATGAAATATTAAATACCTAATTAACTATTCTTCTGTAAAACATGCAAATTATAATTAGTTTCTTTCATCAACAGCATATAAACTGGATTTAGTAAAGGGTTGATAATCAACAAGAGTGAAATTTAATTTTCAAATTGACTCTCTCAGTTCTACCACTTGTTATCAGATGTGACAGTCTTCAGAAGACTGCTGTTGCATATTCAACACTTGGATAAATAAAATTATAAGTTTTTGAATCTTATCTTTGTCAGAAATTTATAAAATATTTCTATGTTTGCAGTTTTTGTGGCAATCTTAATAAAGACAAAAATCTCCAACTTCAATCTTACTTTACCTATAATTAATGTTAGGGATACCTAAAAAAGGAAAAGTTGATTCCTTTTTCAGTTTTAAAAGTAAATTTGATAATTTTCCATTTTGCGTATAAAAATCTTTTGACTCTCTCCAAAAAAACCAAAACTCTAGATGTTGAGAATAGGATTTGGTAAAAACGCTTATATGAGAAATTGGGAACATTATTGTTATTAATTAGTGCAAATTATTGATTTTTGCTTGTCTTCATGAAAAATTGGTTAGCTTCCATTCAAATTGTTAGGAAAAAGATAAATTAATCGTAATATATTGTGCTTACCTTTCTCTCAGTTTAAATTTTCCTAGCCTAAAGTTTCTAAATGTACGCGAAAAACACCTACATAAATAAAAGAATAGTTCTTTCCCCAGAAATTGTTTTTTCGTAATCTATAAACATATTGATCTTATAAGTAATAAATTAAATTTCATGATCTCATGCTGAGTTAGTATTGTGTAAGATTAAACTATTATAGATGCAATCATCTAATTAGCATGAGATTTCGATATTTCTGATTTGGAGTTGTAACTGCCATATAGTATGCAAACTTGTATGTAAATCTTTTCACGTGATCGCCAGGAGGTTGTATAAAAGCAGATGCAAGCAGTTGTAACCTTATCCTCTCCTCTCTTCCGCTCACTGGCTGATTCACGATACCTTCCGCTCAAGTAACTCATATTTGCTGAGTCTTTAAAATGAGCGAGGATCATGTAATAACTTTTTGTATTTTTAAGCTTGTAAAAGTAACTTCATGTTTCTATATTTTTGTTGAACCTAAACTAATAAATGCCGTAAATATTTTTAAAGATTATTGATTCTGATTTTTAATCAACTTAAAATCTTTTGCATCATAAGTCATATTACTATGTGATTAGATGTTTTTTAAAGGCCACTGCATGATAATAGAAGTTCTTTAAAGTAAACTTCAACCAAAGCTTTACATCATTTTCAAGAAACTTTAACACAAATTATAATTTTTGCTAGTATAGATGAATGGATTCATGCTTATATATGCAAACTGTGAGTTGCCAGTGAGTGAATTTGATTTAACAACTATTTAATGACTTGACTACTGAGAAAAAGTGGGCAAAAAAACCAAATGAGGAAGGCAAAGTCAGAAGTCACGCCAAACAAGAGCTATGGAAAACTCAGCTGAAGGGCATCTTATTTTGAAGGGAGAAAGGGTTGCTTTTTTCTTCCAACTGAGCTCTCAGTGCGTGAATTTTGATTCTTAGGAGGTGCAAAACTCTATGCAGCTATGGTATGTCTCTCTTAATTCTCGATTGTTTTTCCGTCTTCCTTTTATGTTTTTATTACATTTTTGTTGATCATTGAATTCTCAAAGTGGAAAAGTAAGCCAATTAGAATAAAAACGAAAATACAAGCCTTTAAAATAATTTCTATTCTAATGGACGAGCCGCTACTGTTCGATAGTATCACAACTTTCATCATAAATATTTCTTTTTTTTATACTAAGAAAAATAAAAATAAAAAAAAATAAATAAGCTGTTTCTGTAAATTTCTAAGAGTCTTATATACATATTTAGAGTAGCCACGTTTTTCTATAAAATTTTGTATAAATCAGAATGTGACAAATTAGGAAAAAAAACATAAGAAAGGTGCAGTTCGGGTCTACGCCGTATATTTTTTGTGAAAACATTGGGATAAAATCATAAAACAAGGGTTTCGTATGATTACGTAATTTAATTATCAATCTCTTTGATACAATATTTATACAGAGTAGTATAATGGTTTCAAAATAGTTAAATCACAAGCTACTACAGACCCTTGCTACATGCGATAAACTTGTGATTTACCTATTCTGTAACCATTATACTACTCTGTGTAAATATTGTATCAAAGAGATTGATAATTAAATTACATAATCATAGAAACACTTGTTTTGTGATTTTATCCCAATGTTTTCACAAAAAATATACGGTGTAGACCCGAACTGCACCTTTCTTATGTTTTATTTAGAATAGCTTTTGATGGTGCCATCTATTGACAGTATATAGAACTACATTTCGCATATGCGCAGTAAAACATTATTTACTACAAATGCTCATATTTCCCGTAATATTCAAATCTTAATACAATATTTCTTTTACGCATTGTCAAGTATTCTGTAAGTTTCATAGAATTCGAAAGAAAACTCTGCATGTTATAATCAAAAAACAAGCGGAGTTTGAAATTTTCAAATTTCATTCCGACTTTTACTTATATTCTGATAAATATTTTTATTGTCTCACTTTGAGTCCTAGTAATACTCCTCAAGCTCTTTAAAATGACGCCGCAATCAACCTCCTAGCTAAATGCTTTTCCACGCTACACTTATTTATAACCTTGTATAAAGCTAATTCATAACAATCATGCACATGCACCTATACTCAGTGGTGGTTTATGGCACAGGCACTAGAGGCGCTCGCCTCATACCTAGAGACTCTGATAGGCTCTCAAAATCTATTTGGCATACCTCACAGTGTTAAGCGGATTGCGAATTTACGACAGTGGGTAAGGTGAGGGCCACAAAGCAATTCTGTGCCTGTGGCCTCATATTGTCAAAATCCGCCACTGCCTATACTGGTACGATGATGACACAGGCAAAAAAAATACTATGTGACAAACTCTTACAGGTATGATCTATCCATTGTGGGGTCAACCATTCTTTTTGAATTATTAGTCTCATAGTTATTAGCGATTCAAATCTGACGGTATTTTGTGACACAAGAAAGTTCGACCAACTAACACTGTAATGAGCAGAAAGACGTTTTCATGTCAAAAAATCGTAATGCGGAAAACGGGACTACTGCCGTTGTTAAAATAATCAATAGAAAGGAGATATATGTGTGTGCTTGTGTTATAGAGAAGTAGCTTCTCAAATTTCATGCATTCTTTCCTGATCAGTCTTTTAACAGTTCCTATTAAGCATTATAGATATGTTTCAATCTATGGAAAAGTTTCACGATTTTCTGTACCTCAGAGCAAAGATTGTATTAATTATTTTGTGTTGTTTAGATTTTGAAGTTCTGTCATGAGGAACCTTGATGAATGGTGTTATTTCGAATTGTGCCCTGACAGCAAGAACGACTACAGTCACTATGTTTTTCTGAAAGAAAGTGAAAACTATTAGAAGGTAAGAGCTTCTCAAGATCCACAGATCTAGGCTGGAAAATACGACATGCCTTGGATGGAATTCATCACCACAGGAAAGGAAAGAATAATTTCTTCAGTGGATTTGTTTATATTTTTTATTTGTGCTAAACTTGTATTGTTTATTAATATACATTTGTGAGTATTATAGGCATACACAAAATGGAAATTTCATTCTTATGTCTCACAGTCTATTCGTTGCAAACAAATTTAAAGACATGTCTGATTTGTACCAAGTAAAATCCTTATGTAATATACGTAGCTGGAAAATTAATTTATGTGATTGTTTAAAAATTCATCAGAAAACTGTAGAAAAGGGAGGTTACATGCTTCTGACTCATGAACTAAGTTTTTTCAAAACGAATTGCTTTAAAAAGGTTTTTTTTTTCTTTTCTTTTTACTTATACAAAGGAGAAGAATTCATATACCTGTAATTTATGCAGAGAAGCATTTTCTCGCAAGCAAAATTTAAAGAGAAATTTACTGATTCATACAAATGTGAAAATGTATGAATATGATGGTTGCAGTAAAGCATCTCCTTTGGAGCCACATGTATTGGAGCATACAGAAGAGAAAGCATACTCGTGTGACATTTGTAATAAAGCATTTTCTCAGCTGTGGAATTTAAAGCGACATTCACAGACTCATGCAAAAGACAAACCATTTGTGTGTGACATTTGCAATAAAGCATTTAGTCGCCATGATCATTTAAAGACACATTTACGGACTCATACAAAACAGTTATTGTTTCAATGCAAGATTTGCAGTAAAGGGTTTACTCATCGTATTCATTTAAAGACACATTTACTGACACATACGAATGAGAAACCATTTGCCTGTTATTTATGTAATAGAAGATATTTTCAGCGTCCTACTTTAGAGTCACATTTACGGATGCATACGAAAGAGAAACCATTTGTATGTGACGTGTGTAATAAAGCTTTTTCTGAAAAGTCGAATTTGAAGACACATTTGCGGACACATACAAGAGAGAAACCATTTGAATGTGACGTGTGTAATAAAGCATTTTCTGACAAGTCAAATTTAAAGACACATTTACGGACACATACGAAAGAAAAAACGTACACGTGTGACATTTGCAATAAAGCATTTTTTCAGAAGGGGAATTTAAAGAGACATTTACGGATGCATACAAAAGAGAAACCCTATACATGTGAGATGTGTAATAAAGCATTTTCTGACAAGACACATTTAAACAGACATTTACGGACACATACGAAAGAGAAACCCTTTGCATGTGACGTGTGTAATAAACAATTTTCTGACAAGTTGAATTTAAACAAACATTTATGTACACATATGCAAGAGAAGCCTTTTGCATGTGACCGTATGTAATTGAACATTTTCTGTGCGTTCTACTTGACTGTCACATTTGGTTTAGTTTTAGTTATATTAACGTCCCGTTTTGAAGCAACACGAGGGCTATTTTGGGACGGACCTCGTAATTTTGAACCTCGGTCAGATGACGAGGATGACACCTGAGCTGGCACCCCCTCTCCAAACTTCCACGCCACACCAACGGGAGGACGTTTGACCACTACGTATGATTTAGCGTGCAACAGGCCCTATACACGGCGGATCTTCAGTGGAATCGGGTTTCGAACCTGGAACCTTCCGGCCCCAAAGCCGAGACCTTACCACTAGGCCACCGCGGCCTCCTGTCACATTTGGAAATGCATATGAAAGAGTGTAGAAAGTGTTAGTTTTTGATCATGTTGTAAGGCGATAGATGGCACCACGTGTAATGTGCATTTATATATAAGCAGGAACTTCTATAATAAAACTCTCTTACTGCCAAGTTGCATATCAAACTCTCTCTTGGACTCACTCCCAGTTCGGGCAGCGAATCAGAATTCAGCCTTCTCCCCCTGCCCCCACTCACCTTCACCTTCTCTCATACTTGGCCATGCAACGCCCACACTCCACCCACTGCTCTGAAGCTTTGCTGCCATTGGATGACGGTCAACACCATTTATAGTGATGCTCCAGCCCACCGCTCAGTTCCTTGCCTGCCTTCAACAAAGACACACGACAGTTTATAGAAGCTTATCAAAAGTCAAGCCCGCACCAGCATTTGCAAGATTGGAGATAACGCCCCCTACGGGGACTAGGCGCTCCTAAACTTCGTCCTGTAATAAAACTCTCTTCTCCAAGTTTCCAGAAAGCAGGTATGTTGTGACTTATTTCTCTTGTGCTGCATTCTCTCTGCATATATGTGTAGTTTATTAGGTTATGGGCCCAGACCAGCCCATAGAATGAGATTGTACTTAAAAAGTAATTAGTTAAGATGTTAATTCTGTAAATATATTTTTAGAGCTAAAGTAAAAGCATGTTTAACCACATGATAGTAGACCTAACTGTTAAATGAGTGTAATGACTGATTAATAATGTTTTAACTTTTAATCTTGCATTTTAATTAAATAATTATGCAAATCCTTAATTGAGAATAAATTAATTTTAATAGAAATTTTTTTAAAATTGCTCTCAAAGGAATTTTGTCTGCTTGGTTAGGGTTAAAATAGGAGTCAACATGCCTGGGGGAGAAGGTTCATTTAATCATAGACAATTAACTGGAAGGGCTAATTACATGGATTGGAAATTTTCCATGAAAATGCACCTTATTAAAAAGGACTTGTGGGAATATGTAGATGGCAGAAAGGAAGACCCAGTAAAAGATATCAAAGCCTTGTCTTATATTGTTGAGGGGGTAAGTGAAACCATCTTTAATGACATAAGGGATTTATCAAGTGGGGAAGAAGCTTGGAAAGTGTTAGCAGAAACTTATGAGGATAAAGGCATAACAAGAAAAGTTTCTATTATAAAGGAATTGGTTAACACTCGCTACAGACTGTAAAGATATGACTGGTTATTTGCATAGGGCCATTTTAGCATATCAACAGTTAAAATCTACAGGTATTAAACCTGATGAAGAATTAATTGCAGGGATAATTTTAGCAACTTTACCTGATCGATTTGAACCACTTATAATGGTATTAAAGAATTGTGGTGAGAAAATTACAGTTGATAATGTTAGAAATCGGTTATTAGCCGAGGATGTAAAGCCCCAAATAGATGATAGTAGGGAACATGCTTTTGTGAATGAAAAGTTTAAGGGTAAAAAATATTTTAAGGGAAAATGTTTCAAGTGCAATTTATATGGTCACAAAAGTTCCGATTCTGTGAAACCATCTCATCCAAATGTTGGGTATAATGAAAATAAATCCAGTAAAAAGAATGGTTTTAAGTCAAAGCAACCTGAAAGGGAAGAAGCTCACATGGCAGATGTGCATGTAGCTAGTTCTAATCCAGACCCTAATGTTTGGTTTATGGATTCTTGTGCTTCTTTTCACATGACTCCACATAAGGAATTAATTGATAACTATACCAAACCTAGTATTAAATTAATTAAAACGGGAAGTTCAGTGATAGAAGTTGAGGGTGTAGGTAATGTAACATTCCTCTTGTCTTGAAATGGAAAAAAGGAAAATGTAACATTTACTAATGTTTTACATGTACCTGAGTTAACAGCAAATTTGTTGTCAATCAAGTATTTAAACAAAACTTTTGGAATGGTTAGCACATTTAGAGGGGAAAGATGTTTTGTATACAAAAACAAGCATTTAGTTGCTAGTGGAACAGGTGTCAGTGACAATTTATAATCACTTGATATATGTAATGAATGGGCATTAATTACTCATAATAGTATTTCAAATGATTTATTGCTTAAAAGAGTAGGTCACTTGAGTAAAGGGGGAATGATAAGGTTAAAGGATATGGTCGAAAGTTTTAAATTTAATGGAGAATTGGATGATTGTACATCCTGTATCAAGGGCAAAATGCATAGGCATCCATTTCCTAAGGGTAAAACTAAACGGGCCAAGGAAATATTAGGTATCGTGCATACTGATTTATGTGGGCCAATGAATGTCGCATCAATTGGTGGTTCTCAATATTTTGTTTCTTTTATAGACGATTTGTTACGAATGACTTTTGTTTATTTTTTAAAGCGTAAGTCTGAAGTGTTTGAAAAATTCAAAATATTTCAGTTACATGTTGAAAAGTAAACTGGCAGGCCAATCAAAGTATTGCGTTCTGACAATGGAACAGAATATATAAATAACGAGATGATAAAATATCTAGTATCCAAAGGGATTCAGCATCAAAAATCCATTCCGTATACACCCGAACAAATGGGGGTAGCAGAACGGAACAATAGAACTCTTGTTGAACGGGCAAGATCAATGCTAGCTGATGCTCATCTTGATCGAAGATATTGGGCAGAAGCTGTTCAAGCTGCTAATCACTGTAAGAATATTTCTCCTACATAGCAGTTACAGGTATGACTCCTTATGAAAAATGGAGTGGAGATAAGCCTGGCTTGGAATACTTAAGGGTTTTTGGGTGTCGTGCATTCGTTCATATTCCTAAAGAGAAACGTACAAAATGGGATGCTAAAGCAAAAGAAATGATGTTTATTGGGTATTGTCAGGATAGAAAAGGATATCGTTTGATAGATACTGTAAGTTATGAAATAATAAATGCACGAGATGTACATTTTTTGGAAAATCAAATATATCATCTAACAAATACTAATAAACCTGAATTTTATAATGAATCTTGATTCAGTGGGAGTGTAGCTAGTTCTTCAGATAATGAGGATAATCATGATTCAAATATTGAAACAGAAAGTTTAGTTAATGATAATTCTGAAATTGATTCTTCAGGAAATATTACTACTATTAATGATAATGCTAGTGATAATAATACAAATATGGACAATGCAGTTGATAACTCGCTGCCTGTATTGACTCATCCATACAGAGAAACTAGACTTCCAAATCGTTATCAGGATTTTGACATGAATGGTATGCCAGATTTACAAATTCCAAATTTAAATCGTATGTGTTATGTAAAAGCTTTGGCAGCAATGCAAAATGATTGTTGTCTTGAACCAAAAACAATTGATGAGGCTGAAAATGGTGTTGATAGAAATCATTGGGAAGATTCTATATCTGAAACTATATTGGGCCATATTAAAAATAAAACATGGGAAATAATAGATGAACCCGAAAATAAAAATATCATAAATGGGTGTTTAAAATTAAGTAGAACTCTAAGAGTGAGATTGAAAGGTACAAAACTCGATTAGTAGCTAAGGGTTTTTCACAGATTGAGGAAATAGATTACAATGAAACATTCTTGTCAGTTGTTCGATATGCTACATTAAGAGTTTTATTAGCATTTGCAGCCATATATGACTGGGAAATCGATCAACTGGATGCAGTTATGGCCTTTGTACAAGAAACATTAGATGAGGAAATTTACATGAAAATACCAGAGGGTTTAAATGAATATTATCAAGAAAATTTAGAAGGTAAAGTTCTTAAATTCAATAAAGCTTTAGATGGCCTAAAACAAAGTGGAAGAGTTTGGTACCAAATGCTTGAAAATGGTTTGGTTGAAGTGAGTTTCAGACAAAGTTCCTTTGACAGTTGTGCATATATTAAAGTTGATCAAAATAAAGATATAGTTATTGTAACTATTTATGTTGATGATTTGCTAATCTTTAGTAATTCTGTTAAGCTTAAAAATTGGGTTAAGGAACAACTTAAAAGTACATTTAAAATGAAAGATTTATATACTGCAAGTTATTGCCTAGGAATCAAAATTGAACATGATAGGAAAAATGAGTCTGTTAGCCTAAATCAAGCACAGTATGCATATTGTACTTCGCAGGTACAATATGCATGAGTCACATCCTGTCACAACACCTCTAGATACAAATAAGCCTATAACAAAATCAATTGCCAATATGGAAGATTTAACGCGGTGTCCAAATCAGACAGCTGTTGGGGGCCTCCTTTATGCAGCTCAAGCAACGTGACCAGACATAGGATAGGCAGTTAATTTGCTTTGTCAGTTCTGTAGTAATCCTAGCAGAACTCATTGGACTGCCGTGAAGCGTGTCATGAGGTACCTTAGAGGAACAGCAGAAACCACACTTAACTACAGTAGAAACAATGGTAATGCTGTTATTGGCTACTGTGACTCCAACTATGGTGGAGATATTGCAGATCGTTGATCAACCACCGGATATATTTTCACGATAGGTGGTGGAGCTGTGTCGTGGTGCAGCAAACAACAACCCACAGTTGCAACAAGCACAACAGAGGCCAAAAATATGGCTCTGTCTGCAGCAGCTAAAGAAGCCATTTGGCTTAACAAAATTGTGACTGATATAGGACTCTCGCACATAAAAACAATCCCTGTGCATTGTGATAACAATGGTGCAATAAACCTAAGCAAAAACAATATGTATCATGCCCGAAGCAAATCTATTGACATTCAGCACCATTTTGTGCTCGAAGTAATAAAGAATGGGCATATTACCGTAAAAAGCATGCCAACTGCAAACATGATTGCAGATTATTTAACGAAAAGTGTACAGTGTTCAAAACATGAGATGTGTGCCCAATCAGTGGGTTTGAAACTCTGATACAAGGTGTTACAAATATCATTTTTTTTTTTTGTGTGTGTGTTTAATCAAGTTTGTTCTTTACTCTGTGTTTTGTTAATCTTACTCTGTATTTTGTGTGCATAATTTAAAACTAAAGTGGGAGTGTAGAAAGTGTTAGTTTTTGATTATGTGTAAGGCGATAGATGATGCCACATGTAATGTGCATTTATATATAAGCAGAAACTTCTATAATAAAACTCTCTTCTCCAAGTTTCCAGAAAGCGGGTATGTTGTGACTTATTTCTCTTGTGCTGCATTCTCTCTACATATATGTGTAGTTTATTAAAGAGAAACTGTTTGCATACAATGTGTATAATGAAGCATTTTCTCTGAAGTGGAAATTAAAAGCTCATTTTTTTATACAATCTTGTTAAATTCTTTTTTTTAAAAAACCTCACAATTTTTTTTGTTACAAAATTTTTACTTGATAAATATTTTTAAAAAAAAGACAAATAAAAGAAATATTTTCATTCAGATGCCACATGCACATGAAATAAAAACCATATGCATCTGATATTAATTTTTTTTTTCCTCCTCAGCCGAATTTAAAAACACATTTACAGATGCATAGGCAACAGAAACCATTTGTATGTCGCTTTTGTAGTGAAAAATTTTCTTAACCTGGATCCTGCTGGTGCATACTATAGAGATTGAATAAACCATATTAATTGTAATGTCTTGTGAAGTCATTTCTCAACAAAAACCTTTCAATAGACCTGTACTGATGTGCACAAAAGAGAAACAGTACATCTGCAATTTATAAATTTTTGTGAATAAATCATTTGTATAAAACATAGCACAATTTTTAAAGGAGTTAATTTTCACATCTCCAATTCTGATTTGCAAACTACCTGAGATACATGACAGTTGCCTCCAAAATTTTGTTAGCACTGATTCATTTCACTTCAAGTAATACAATTTGATACTAGATGCTTATTATTGAACTGTTACTTTTTTTATAGTATGAGCATTATAGAAACTGTATATAGTTTTCATGTATTATATCCATTTTAATATTTTTCAATATTATTATTACATGAATTATTGAACTACAGACTATTGCTACTCATATGGATAAGTATTATGATATAGTGGTATATGCTATTCATTAATATACCAGGTGTAGGGGAGACTGGGGTACAATGGACCACTTTTGTAAATTTTGAATGTTTACTCTCAAAGTATTGATTTTTTTGCTTGAAAAAGTGCATACATATTCTCTACATATTAAGGTTTATGCTACACTCACTCTAAATCTATAATTATCTATACTTTTTTTTAATATTTATTTTTTAGTAACTAGTGACAAAGTGGACCATTGTACCCTGGCCTTGGGGTACAGTGGTCCACAGCACCGGGTACTATGGACCACCAGTAGTTTTTTAAAAATATATTAATAAAGTATCATTTTTAATAACACAAAATATAAAATGTATCATATTTGTGTATTCATGACTTCACAGTTCATGCATATAATGCAAGATTAACGAATATTAAAGTTGGCAAACACATTAAAAGATTTTTGTGTTACTGAAAGTCTCCTGTTTTCTTGTGAAATTGTTGCTTCTGGAGGACTCATCATAATATCTTGAACATTTACAAGAGATTGGTCATCTATGGAAATGCTTTTATGGGACAGTATTAGCCTCTTTTTATAATTAATTTTATATCATTTAACGCTCAATTTATGTATAATATCCATTGATACAAACTCTAATAGGTGCATTATTTTTTTTAAAGAATCATACTATTTTATTTAATTTTTCCTTAATACAGCTGTAGTATAAGAATTAAAATGTACTGAATGTTTATAAAATTTTTACAAGGAAAAAATCTCAAACAAATAACTTAAAATCTTGTTCACTATTCTTTGGTACCTAATTGAGGTTAATACATAGATAACACTTAAAAAATGTGTACACTATATGATTCGATGGTTAATTAACTCATTAAGATAAAATAATTTTCTTATTCTTATATAATGTCTGACTTTTAAAAGCATATGGAATACAGAACTGGGGATGGACCATGGTCCATAGTACCCCATGTGGAACTTTGACAACAAATTGTTGAAAAAATAAGAAATTTTATATTCAGTTATTTTAGCTGCATTAAATATAATATATTATCTTGCCTTTTTATTGTGTAAAGTAATGTTTTCTGAATCACAATTCTTTAATCCAGGAAAGAAAGTATGCTTGACTGAAAATATTTACTTTTAGCTACTACAAATCACCAGTCAAGAATAACATGGCTTAATTGTCAGTTAGATGGTTTTAAAGTTTTTTTTGAACACTACAGATCTGGCTTCTGTGTGCCAAAATATGAAACATTCAAAAACACAAAACAAATAATAGGGGTGGTCCAATGTACCCCGGTCTCCCCTATACATAATAATCATTTATATATGCAGGGTGTCCCAAAAAAAGTGGCACAAGTCTTTATTTCTCTAAATATTGCACCAAGATATATGTTTCCATTTTCAAAGTTTCTTGCAATAAGATGTGAATTTTTATGGAAACTAATTATTTAATTTCATTAGAAGCCAATTTCTTACTTTAAATTTTTTTGTATGAATTAAAAATATTTAATAAACCAACAAGCGCTTACATTTAACTGTGTAGTTTATAGTAAATAAAAATGTTTCTATGTAACTTTTGTATGTCTGTTTATTACATGTCGAAGAGTTTTCTTCTGTGACATCTTATGCCTTCTAAATTTGTATCAATTGATGTGAAAAGGGCTCTTCTGCGAAGAAGTTTTCTTGTAACATCGCATGGAAAATTTTATGCTGTAGCAAAACATATCTGTGAATGGTAGAAGCTCCGTTTTCACACCGAAGATGTATTCACCTTCATGAAATTAAAAATGAAAATGTAATTTCCGCCAAAAATGCAGAAGTCCCTTTTTAACATCAATCGATTCCTTTATATATAAAGCACTAACATGCGTGGCACAGAAATCGTCCTTATTACTTATTGTCGAATAGCAACGATCAGTTTGTTTACAAAACAGGTAACCTCAGCCTTGATAGGCGTAACTCTTTATAAGAATAGCTTGTCACTATATTCGCTTTGGTGTAAAAAAAAAAATTTTCTCGCAAAAAAAAATAATGATTTGAAAATATTTCTTTCAATATAATGAAACTTTGGATGAAATGATTCAAAAGAGATCAGTTAGCCAGTGAACGTTCAGGTCAACGTCAATATATTTTAAGTCAGCGACTTCAGCTTTTCTAAAAAAAAGTGCTTTCAAAAACTTGCAAATAAATTTTATCAAACCCTTTCCTCCAATCAAAACTCAGCGGTTGAAATCTGGAAGTTTGTACACACTCTTAAAATGATGCGAAGTCGCCAAAGCTAATGCATGTATTACTTGCATTATCTTTGGTGCCAATGAAGTACAGCGGTCAAGGTCTTGCTTTGACAATCTGGCGGTGTTTTAAGAGTGTGTACCAATTTCTAGATTTCAACCAATTCAGCTATCTCTAAAATCCCAAACTACGATGTAAGTGACAGTCCAAATCATCAAAGACCATGTTTCACTTTTGATTTGTACATACGATAGTGTAGTCGCCAAGCCATCTTGATTCTAATCCTACGCTGGGGTTCGGTCCTTGAGTGACAAAATATTCTTCCCGAATGTTTTCATTTGCTATCATTATCTTCTTCTGCCTTCCATAATTATCTCTTTCTTTCAGTACCACCTTAATGGTTTAATGGATTTATTTTTATTCTTGAAAATTATAAAAATTCAAACAGAATCTATACACATATTTATTTCTAATATCATTCCCGAAAAAATTTTCCTCATTCGGTACGTTATCGAGGATCCATAAAATCTGTTAAAAACTTCATTGACAAATGGTAATTTTACATTGAATTGATAAATAATAATATAACATAGAAAAATATAGTTAAAAAAAATACCGACTCAAAATACTCACACAGACTTTGAATTTTTAAGCAAAATGAAGAGGTGATGTAATTATCTCCATACATTGGTAAATAGCGCCCACGTAGTATGTAGTGCAGTAAACAAAGGGTTTGAAAAAAAAATAATATACTTTTGAAAATTGGTAGGGGTTTATGATGAGCATACAAAAAGTCCACGGTACTGGGATGTGAGCTCGCAGCGCCATCTTGTATTTCATCCCCCTTTTTTAGTTTTTCTTGAATATATCAAAAACTTTTCAAATTGCATGTTATTTAACAAATTAAAGAGCATAAGATTCTCTACAAACACATACTTTTATTTTTCTTCCAGCTTTAATAGTCTTAATAGAGATAATGGGTCTCAAAAGTTGCCGTCATCTTGGATTTCCTCCCCCCTTTTCAGTTTTTTTTAATATCTCGAAAACTATTCAAATTACATATGATTTAACAAGTTAAAGAGCGTACCATTCCATACAAATGGATGCTTTGATTTTTCTTCAAACTTTAAAAGTCTTTGAGATAATTGGTCTCAATACGGATGAATTTGTAAAAAATCTTAATTGATAGCGCAATAAACGAAGGGTTTGAAGGGAAAAAAAAACATAGTTTTGAAAATTGGAGCAAATGTTCTCGAGGGTCTCTTGTTGAGCATAGTAAAAGTCCCGGATCCTGGGGGAGGAGCTTCGTTCCGCCGTCTTGTATTTCATCCCCTATATCCCCTTTTTTAGTTTTTTTCTAAATATCTTGAAAACTATTCAATTTTCAAATTACAATTGATTTAACAAATTAAAGAGCGTAAAATTCCCTACAAATACATACTTTTATCTTTCATCCAGCTTTAATAGTTTCAGAGATAAAGGATATCAAAGTCTGCCGCCATCTTTGATTTCATGCCCGTTTTTTATTTATTTATTATTATTTTTTTTTTAATATCTCAAAATCTGTCCAATTTCCACATTATATATCATAATCAATTTGAAAAGCGTAAATTTCCCTATACATACATGATCTTGTTTTTCTTTTAGGTTTCATAGTTTCTGTGATATGTAATGGGTTTCAAAGTTTGTCGCCTTCTTGAATTTTTGCCCCCTTTTTTGTTTTTGTTTTAAATATCTCGCGAACTATTCAATTTTCAATTATATGTAACTCATCAAAATAAAGACAATGAAATTCTCTAATAATACTTGATATTTTTTTTATCTTCAATAGTCTTCGAGCTAATTGATCCTAAAAATCTCGCTACAATCTTGGATTTCGTCCCCTCCCCCTGTCTTAGATTTTCTTGAATGTCACAAGAAAACTATTAAATTATATAAGATAAGTAAATTAAAGAGCGTGAAATTCCGTACAATTATCTGCTTGGATTTTTCTTCTATCTTTAATAGTTTCTGAGGAGATTTGTCTGAAATGAATATGTAAAGAACTCTTAGTTCAGGATTTTCTCCCACGACAAACCAGTCAACAAAGGGTTTCCAAGAAAAACAAAAAATCATATAGCTTTGAAAATTGGTAGACATGAACTCGAGGGGCTTATGATGAACATACTAAAAATCCCCGGTCTTGGGGGTGAGCTCACGCCGCCATCTGGTATTTCATCCCCCTTTTTTCAGTTTTTCTTGAATATATCGATAGCTATTCAATTTTCAAATTTTATGTAATCAGCAAATTAAAGAGAGTACAATTTCCTACAAACGTATGCTTTATTTTTGTTTTAGCTTTAATAGTTTCTGAGATAATGGGTCTCAAATTTTATTGCCATCTTGGATTTCATCCCCCTTTTTTAGTTTCTCTTTTCTTCAATATCTCGAAAACTATTCAATTTTGAAATTATATGTAATACAACAAATTAATGATCGTAAAATTCCCAATGAATGCATGCTTTTACTATTTTTCTAGCTTTAATAGTTTCCGAGATATTCAAGAAAAAATTAAAAGGTCCAAGAAAAAGATATTCAAGAAAAAATCTAAGATGGCAGCAAATTTTTGAAACCCATTATCTCAGAAACTATAAAAGCTAAAAACAAAAATAAAAGCATGTATTTGTAGTGAATTTTATTATCTTTAATTTGATGATTACATAAAATTAGAAAATTGAATAGATTTCGAAATATTCAAGAAAAATTAAAAAAGGGCATGAAATCCAAGATGGCTATAAACTTTGAGACCCATTATCTCGGAAACTATTAAAACTGGAAGAAAAACAAGGGTATGTATTTGTCGGGTATTTTACGCTCTTTAATTTGTTAAATAAATTGTAATTTGAAAATTGAATACTTTTCGAGATATTCAGGAAAAACTAAAAAAATGGGGGGAATCCAAGATGGCGGCACAAGCTCACCCCCCAAACCGGGGACTCTTAGTATGTTCATCAGAAGCCTCTCACAAACAAGTGTACCAGTTTTCAAAACTATACAATTTAATGTTTTTTTTTCAAACCCTTCGTTGACTGGACTATCAACTAAGATTTTTAACCAATTCATCCACTTTGAGTCCAATTATCTCAAAAACTTTTAAAGCTTAAAGAGAAATCAAAGCATCCTTTTGTAGGGAATGGTACGCTCTTTAATTTGTTAAATTGCATGTAATTTGAATATTGAATAGTTTTCGAGATGTTCAAGAAAAACTGAGAAAAGGGGGAGAGAATCTAAGATGGCGGCAATCTTTGAGACCCATTATCTCCAAGATTATTAAAGCTGGAAGAAAAATAAAAGCATGTATTTGTAGAGAATTTTACGCTCTAAAAGTTTTCAAATCACATATATTTTGAAATTGAATAGTTTTCGAGATATTTAGGAAAGACTAAAAAAGGGGGATGAAATCCAAAATGGCGCCGCGAGTTCACCCCCAGGACAGGGGACTTTTAGTATGTTCATCATAAGCCCCTCACGAACATGTGTGCCAATTTTCAAAACTATATTATTTAATGCTTTTTTCACCCCGATTTTGGACCTTCGTTTACTGGACTAATGTTTGCGTATGACGCAGGATCGAATCTGGCCAGTACTTTTTCGCTGCGTGCCTAATGTGTCCGCGAATTAAAATTTCGTAAAATATTTTTTGAAATTTCGTCTTCGATATTAAGTATTTTAATCTATTTTACTCTTTTTATTTCAAATAGCTCGTATCCTAACTTAATTCTCCCCATAGTTAGAATGGATCCCAAAAAAGTGCTCTTTCATGCAAGATTCTGCACCTGTAATGAGCCATACAAATCTTTTAACAAATGTCATCCTCCGAACATTATTTAATTCAGAGTGCAGTATAAATTTTTGGAGTAATATTCCCATTTTGAAACTTCCTTCAAAATTTGTTCCTCGATTTTGGATCCAAGTAGCCCTATGATTTTATTTTTGGTAGTTTTTTTCCTCGATAATGAATATATGATTCATTAGACACCGTGCTTCTCAAATGGTCAGCACCAACGACACAAAATTTTCCAATGAATACAAAGTAGCTTGAAAAAGTTCCCTCTTTTTTGCCATATATTACATATTTCTTTCATTCTTTTTTCTTTTGGAAACACAACCACATATACTAATGGTTTGAACACTTCTCTCCAATGTCCAACCTTCATTTTGGTTTCTTTCCGATTTTCAGACTTTAGAGTCCTTCCTAATCTAATTCTTTTACTGAAATCCACGCAAATCTGGTAAGTTTTCATATGATTTGAAGATTATCATGTGCTGATAACTGTTCGTGCATTTATTTCTAATCATAAAACCCCAATGCTGAAGCTAAGACATTTGTACAAAATCAAAAAGACGGCAGCAGAAACAAAAAATTGTATATGCGAAAAACTGTTTTTAGAACCATGTCCTTACCCAATGTCGTAGATTAAACGCCGTCTTAGCACTGCTATGTACGGCAAAAAGATTTTGAGGTGCCCTCCTCTTCAGAGTCTTGAGGCACGAAGCGAGCACCTCTAGCGCCTGTGCCAAAAACCGCCAGTGGTAGTGAGGCGTTTAATATATCTCATATGTCTTGATGATATTATTCAGAATAAGAGAAAGGGCCGCCAATTCTAAAGGGAAATTATTTGCCATTTTTTCAGAATTCTCTTGTCTATTAAACCAAATTTTTTTTTTCTCCTTCACGCTCCCGCTTTGTCGCCAGGCCGCCTCTAGTTATAAGTGTTTTGAATCAAAAATATAAATATTCGTTTTGAGTACCTCTAAATTACTTATTTAAGAATTACTTATACTTAATATTGTATCTAACAGAATGTAAAATTCTTGTAAAAATAACATTTCATCCAAATCTAGAAATCTTTCATTTGCAGAGATAGTATCAGCAAATAACGTTATCCGTCAATAATTCTTTTCCTTTGTTATTTTTTTGTATTTCTTTTTATTCTTATTAACAATCACAAAAATTTCTAAATTGTTTTCCTATTTACTAACTTATCTTTAACTTGCATACCAAAAATACTCGATTGTTTGAAAAAAAATACCGGCACAAAATTTTCTCCTATGGACGAGTTTTCTGGTTAAATAAGTTATTTATATAATATTATAAGGTTTTTACATTAAAAACCTTGACTTTATTTGCATGTATGTTGGACTTCCGTTTTGAAGATTCTATTGACTAGCATTACACCGGAATTATGTAGTACAGGCACTTAAATGTAAACAAACAAAGTAAAAAACTCGTCCATATCTTAAATATTAATTTTATTAAATCTATTAATTTAATTTTATCAAGATTTAAGTAATAAAATTATTTTAAAAATAATCTTGAGTTTAGAACAAAAATAACTATAAAATTGTTCAGCATCGATTGCCGTCATTCAGAGCAAGCCGCTGTTAGGGTTAGCTTCTTCAACCGAAGAAACTTATCTGCAAACATGGCGATCGAATAGACAAGACGCGATATTTCCCTTCCTGGAAAAGAAGCAATATATTTTTCTCCCCCCACCCAACCATTCCGGACTAGGTATGTATAATCCACGATAGTTTTAATAACAAATATTTTTGATATTGAAGGGGAAATTAGCAGAGTTCGAGAAACTGGTTTGATCATCGTTTATTTTAAGCACATAGACGTAAGACAAAGAAAACAGGCATAAAGGACGTTTTACAAGCACAGTTCAAAAGTACATCTCAAAGCCTCTTACTGGCTCTCCGTGAAAGGAATCATGGGATATATATATGATGTCACGCAGTGACATATTGCATCATGACATCACAATAGCTTGTGATTGGTTTGAATATTGAGTGAAGAATCTGTAAGAAAGTAAACTGCGTATAATTTCCAAAAGATATTGTTACAGTCAATTCTAGATAATTCGAACTTGTTTGATTCGAAAGTCTGGATAATTCAAAATTTTTCCTTGGTCCCTAGAATTCTGTATTAAAATAATGTTAAAAAATCGTGGATAATTCGAAATTTTCCTACGATTGCTCTTAAAATATTATGGTAAAAATTCTTCCTGAGACTTTTCTCAGCTAAGGTGCATTATTTATTTTAACGGTCTTTCTAAGGAAAAGAAAAGCGAGGGTTGGAATGTCACTATGCATTGATTTCCGAGGATTTTTCTGTCTACCCTCTAATGTTACCCTCTCCCCTCCCTACAGCATTCACTATTGAGTGCTCATCTAAAGCCTGTCTGCATTTTCAGATTTCAATCACAGAAGCAATTAAAAACATCTGCCTTTCTTTAAAAGTGATGAATAATTAAGCTAGTAAAATAATGTTTGATTTAATGAAAAAAAATGTAGCAGTATTCTTAGATAAAGTTTATGTGTTAAATCTTTGATCGTGGAGTTAATCTTTTTTTTTTATCTCTTCTGTTTGAGAGAATATATGTAATTCGAATTTTTGGATATTTCGAACTTTTTCCTAGTCTCTTCAACTTCGAATTATCCAAGTTTGACTGTATTTTTAAATATCTGCTCCAAATAAGTGTGATTTCAATCACACTTTTGAATTTTCAAAGTCTTATTAAATGTATGTAAAGTGTTTCAAAAAATTTAAATAAAGAATTATCATATGTTTTTATTATACTTTCTGTAAAAGTTTGTGTTTTTAGTTCTATATACTGGCGCCTGTAGCAAAAACTACTTTAAAGAAAAGGAAGTGATTATTTGCAGGTACTGTACCTGGAGAGTAGAACGTTATTTGCAGGTACACTGTACCTACGGATAAAACGTTATTTGCATGTATACTGTACCTACGGATTACTTGTAGGTTTTGTCAAATTCAATATGCTTCTGTAGAAGTTTTAAAATTTCCTTTTTGTACTTGAAACGTTCTTTCTTTGTTTATGAGATTATTAAAAGAAATATTAACGATAATTTGTGAGAATTTTCAGTTTCTCATCGGAGACATGCGACGTTTTTGTTTCACATTTGGTCTTGAGAGCTGATTTCTAATTCATTCGATTGAATTTGGTAGAGAAAATATATTTACTGATTTTTTCTTCAGTCATAAAATTAATCCTCATAGCAAATTATCAATAAAAAAACAAATTTCCGATCCTAATGACCTCCAAAGACCCGAAAGATATCTTACGAAATTTTAAACTTCCCTTTGCAGTTGACGGAAACCTTAAAATCAATCGTTTCCCAGATAGCAATTTTAGTTTGCAGCAATCTTGCTCTGCAAATCTGTAAGTTTGACACGGCAGGAGTGCAAGCTTGAAACAAGTTATTGCAAACGAGTTAGTCACCACTCAACGAACTTCCAGCAAGCTTGTTGAGTCAAACACATTGCAAACTAAAAGAGAGTACGCAGACGAACCCCCGACAACCCGCTTCCTAAACCTGTCGTCTTAACCACTCAGCCAGAGGGACTTCGGTTGCGGAAGACAGATTGTGCTAATGCATCGTGCATCTACGCGTTTTATTTGAAACTGTCTTCTTGATCTCATTAATTTTTTAAATTTTGAGTTGAGAATATGATTTGAAGTCAAAGGCAGAGCGATTTTCGCTACTAACTACGTTTTGCTAGTGGAATAAATTATGAAATTAGGGTTCAAAAGTAATTACTTTTAAAAATATGGAACACAAAGTAAGTTATTATTTTCAATAAATATTAGCTGTTTTTTAGGTTTAATTATGTTTATGAACGTTAAAATTTCAACATTAAGAAAAAAAGGCGATATATAGTTTTCTATAAGTGCGAGTCTATATTTAGTAAAAAGTTGGATAATTCTTCAAAAGTAATTTTTTTAAATAAAAAGACCTAGTTAGTTTTTTTCAAGTTATCATTGATTTATTGAATTAATAAAAAGAAGGACTGTTTAGGAGATTATATTAAATATCGGATGTTTTTTAAAACAGAGACAAAGATCGAAACCAGTTATATACAACTGTGTCCAAGTCGTGGTGTGTAATTGTGCCGTGTCAACTTTACAGCAAACTTGCATTGGAAGGAGGGTGATCGATTATGCTTTGTTACTTTGCAGGAAGTTCGTTGCAAAGTTGTCGCGTCAAATTTGTCATGACAAGCTAATATCAAGAAAAATTAAACTTGCTGCAAGTGTACATGCTATCTGGGTTGAATCTGCTATAATCCCATTTACAAAATGCAAATTTAGTTTGAAGAAAATGCAGAATTAACCGTCATTAAAAATTTTAACAAACGGTGAAAACATAAATAGGTTAAACTAAACAACATCGTACCTCTTCATATCACGGCCGAGTAGCATGGTCGTAAAGTACTTGCTTACAAACCGAAAGGTCATAGGATCGAATCTGGCCAATAAGTTAGGTTTTGTTTCGTACTCGCAAACGTAAACAGATCTGTTTAAAATTTCCTTAATCATTTTTAAAAGCGATGTCTATAAATTCAATTTTTGATTTGATTTTACTATTTGTTTTCTAAACCATGTTAATTTCCAACCATATTTTAAATAACAATATTATTACTCCCTTTGCACTACTCAATGCTTGCATGTGCTTTAAATTTAAAAATGTATGAATATTTATTTAAACAGAATGTACACTGCCTAATAAATAACGTTTTATCCAAAGATACAGTACCTTCTAATCCCATTATCCAAAAATAGGTAGAATTCGATAATAAACAGCATTTCTCTACTTCAGTTTTTAACAATGGATTAAAAACAAACTATTAAATATTTGTAGAAATGAAGAAACGGTTTGAATGTAAGTCCAACAATGAGAAATAATGTCTAGAAATACATTTAAAAATCTTTTCTTAAAATTATTAAGATTAGAGAAAAAAATCACGAATACTCATTATTTTTCTAAACAGTAAATCCGCAGAAATTTTTCCACTTGATATGGTATAACTAACAAAGTCCCAGCCCGATGCTACTTAATTAGGGTGATCGGACAAGAACCAGACGTTGGCGTACCTGCAAATAACGTTTTATCCACAGGTACTGTGCCTGCAAATAACGCTATCCTTAAAAAAAAATTTCCGATCAATTAAGCTAACCACAAATATTCCCATCAAGCGCGTAAGTCAACATCAACACAGTTCGCTAATCAGAATCTCCTTTCCATTGAATCACAAATCCGATCACTTTCCGTTCCGAACGAAGTTAACTAAGCTTTCCTGTGAATATTTGTTTTCGAACAATTATAGCGGCCTTCCATCGTTATATAAGGGCTGTAATCGAAAAGATCTGTAATCATTGGAAATACTAACGAAACTACGATAGGGGGAACTGTGACCGTAAAAAGAACGTATTCTTTCTAAGCACCAAAATGGGTTTCCAGGGCGCTATCTATTTGCAGCAGATAGAACAAAAAACGAAAACTTATCAAAAGTATATTAAAAAGGAATTAATTTTTTTAAAAAAATTTAAAACACTTTATGCACATTTAATTACCAATGATTGAATCACACGTTTTAGACAGTAGTATTCATCACTGGTATTTGCGATTTTTAATATTGTGTAGTAAATAACAGTTCATAAAATATTCTTCATCCCTATCCTTTTGCGGACCCGGATCCGTGGACACATTGTGGAGGGAACGATATATCACTATTCTAGACATTCGTATTGTATAGCAAGGGATTCGGAAACTCTCCGCGCTTTTGCGCATGTGCCGGGCGGAGTTATTTTCGTCAAATTAGGGGAAAAGTGGTGAATGGAAGGGTGATGTTTACATTTTACTGAGCGTGAACTAACAAAGAACACCCTAAATGCGTTTATATGATTCATTTCCTGACATCCCTTTCCGGTGTAAAATCGTCCAAAAGTGGTAGCCTCGGAATCCGTTGCTGAACTAAACAATCACTTGGCGTGGATTGTAGTGTGTGAAGCGGAATTTTCTGAAAGAAATGTTTGTTTACTAAACGCTAATTAAAGGTTGCTCTTTTGTACAAGCTTGAAAGAATACTATTAAGTAAGTCTTTTATGAATTCACAGCCATTTCTTGTTTTAAGGAATTTGTTTTTATTTCGAAAATAGCGTTACATGTCGTAGATTGCTAAATTTACATTGCTGATTGATCGTAAAATGCATTTGTTCGGCCATTCAAGAAATAAAATAGAGCTGCAAATTTAGATAGTACTTTTCATTTAAATAATGTTCATTTTGAGTATTTGATATAATTCGCTTGTTCAGTGTATATATTGTGTATGGGATAAACGGCAAGATTTAGAAACATGGGATAATCCCATCGCCAAGTTCGTAAAAAATTCGGCATCCGTTAAGACAACTATTATGTCTTTCTTAATTTTATTAAATTTATTTCTGTGTTTGGCGAGTTATCGATTGAAATTTGACTGACATTCTTTGTGGTAAAATTTGGTCTTTTTAAGTCCAACCAAATAACTTGCTTTCATTATGCAAAAAATTTATTGCAAAAGATCTTTTTATAGACTGATATCAATTTATATAGTTTATAAAAGCGATTAAAAATAATTTTTGACTATTGAATGCATTCTACTGCAATTAATTAACACTCAACATTATTGTTTATGTGAAAATATGATTGGATTAGTGATTATATATTATTCGGTTATTATATTTTATTATTTGCTATAGCATGACAAGAAAAATATTTAAACATTTGAAATATTGCATTATGCGAAATTTATGATGGCTATTTAAATGAGAGATTTATTACTATTTTATTTTTACTTTATCATTTAAAATCGATTTAGATTAGATTATCAAGCTAAATATATATGTTAACCTACTGCTGTGCTCACAGATGTAGCTGTTGAAATTTACCGAGTTAGGCTCGACTTAAGAACAGTGTGCGGTCCGCCAAGTTGAATTCTTTTCCCGCGCCAAATTAATTTATCACCAAATGTGGTAACCTTCTTCATTTTGTAGGCAACCCTAAAACTTTGCCAGAATTTCTAATTTGTGCCAGAATGTCAGAAAATTCATGTTAAATTTCATACAATTTTATGCAGTATTTGCAATTTTCTGTGCTATTTCCAATTTTATTTACTATTTACATTTTTTTGTTACGGCTGTCAGTAGAATCGCCGCCATCTTGACACCATTCAAGATGGCGGATATTTGGCGACTTTTTGGATGATTGGCGCAATTTCCCAGTTTGGCGAGAAACCGCACATTGTTCTTAAGTCTTACCCTGTTTATACATAACTTGTCGCAAAGTGTTCAAAAATTTATTTTATAATAATTGTAGCCTAGGTTACATATTAAAATAAAGATAATATTAATAAATATACCATGAAAAGATAAAATAGGGGAGAGTCACCGAATTTAGGCTACCACGACGTTTTTTAATGCACAGGCGACTGAGAAATAATTTTAATGAAAAGCAAGTGGTACGATTTTTTCATAGTTCATTTATTTTAAGAACTGTGTTATTAATCTTATATGAAAGACACTTTAAATTATGAAAAATGAACTAATTAAGCCATTTTCCAGAATTGGACCACTAACTTCTTTAAGCATAATTAAAGCAATTTTTTTTTAATTCTCAAATTCACACCAGCACACAAGAAAGAAACCAAGTATGACATTCTATGCAGCATATCACTTTCCCTTCTCTTTATTTCCTGGCAAATGATTCATATCCAAAGTTTCTGTACTTTTTAAACCAACTTTTAATGACTTTAGTGTCTTTTTTTAGTGTTTTTTTTCTTCTTCTTCTTCTTTGGCTTGTTTGAATTTAAATATATGAGGATTACTAGAGGGGATAAACTGCTTTCTGATTACTGTAGTTTAAGACAGTAGTGCAAAAACTGTGGTGCGCTAAATTCAAAAAAGGCCGTGGTGGCCTAGTGGTAAGGTCTCGGCTTTGGGGCCGGAGGGTTCCAGGTTCGAGACCCGATTCCACCGAAGATCCGCCGTGTATGGGGCCTTTGCACGTTAAATCATACGTAGTGGTCAAATGTCCTCCCTTTGGTGTGGCGTGGAAGTTTGGAGAGAGGGTGCCAGCTCAGGTGTTGTCCTCGTCATCTGAGCGAGGTTCAAAATTACGAGGTCCGTCCCAAAATAGCTCTCGTGTTGCTTCAAAACGGGACGTTAATATAACTAAACTAAAATTAAATTAAAAAAAAAATTATTTGGCAAGAAATATATAGCTTTTATTCAAAAAACTGGGTTGCATCCTCCCAAGGGCTTGTAAAGAATTTGACACAGTGAGGGTGTAGGAAATGAAAATAGTTTGCACACAACTGGGTTTAAGATAAGAAGCTGATTTAATTATTTTCTTTCTCTGGCTTGTTCGAATTGAATTTATAAGAATTACTAGAGGTACTTAATAAACTTTCTGATTCCTGTAATTTAAGATAATAAGCTCATTGATTTAAGCTGTCCAATTTAGGCAACTGTTAGTGGTCCAGAAGTTGCCTAGATGAAACCAACAATAATAATAAAAAAAAACAACCTTAATCTTATTTTTAAACTATTTTATTAAAATGTTTACAGTTAATTAAAACTGGAATAATTTCCTTTCTGAGTATATGATAAAATGTTTTCTTACTTATTTTAAAAAGTTGTAAGGATTCTTTGTCATTTTTTTAAATAATCTATTAATGATGCTCAAATCTAAACACTTGTTCTCTAACTGTAACTATGCGACATTTTCTCTTAAAAATGATTTTATTCATCCCATTTACATTGTTACAGTCTGAATTGCCTATTTTGCGGCCCAAATACTTAATAGAACTAAGTTATGATACTGGTTGAATCTAGTCGACAGTCCAAATTCATTGACTCTCCCAGCCCTTTATATAAACGTCTTAGCAGATCTTTACTTTTTTTCAAAATTTTTGCAACTTTCACTGTATTCTAAATGTGTACGTTTATTTATTTTTTTCTTTTGCTCCTAGTAGCTGCAATTTTTTTTCAGTAATGTTGTTGTTAGAGGCCATTTACATAGTTTTAAAATGTTACTTCTTCATTTTACTAAATTACAAACTTGAGCAATATATTGCATTATAAATCTTTGTTTTCTTTTGCTTTCACTGCTTTTCCAAAATAATTTATCAGAGTGGGAAGTTCATGTTTAAAAGCCAGATTTGATAAGTTTTGTGTATTTTAAGGATAAATTATTATTGATCTATAAAATATTATCTAAAATATTGATGAATTAATCTACTACATTGATAGATTTGAATGAAAATTAATTGAATATGCCTTTGTGTAAGTGCTTATAAATTAGCTATGTCCAAAAAGAACAATAATCCTGAAGGAGACTTTCCTCTCGAAACTTAATCTTTGGTTGTAGGGAGAGGGGGACTCTAGTCTGTACCTGTCTTTTAGCATATATCAATTAATTGGATGTTTTTTTCATTCCATGTTGACTTGGAGATTTTTCACATTATTAAACTGCATATTCATTAACATCACATGAAAATGGCATTTTTCTTTTAAGTTTTTGACGCTCCCCCCCCCGGGGTGGGGGGGGTAGTGGATACAAAAACATTTTCATGTTAAAAAAACATAAATCTCTAATCATATAATGTTCTTTTTTTTTTACTTACTCTTGTTATTTTAATAATTTTAAATTATTTATTTTTTTACTTTTAAGAATTAAAAGTTGACTTTTGGCTATATGTTAATCTATGTTTACTATTTATTCTTATTGATTTAAAGCATACTACTATTTTAGTGGTATATTTGTTTTATTCATTGAATCCTTGCATTTATTCAATTTTAATGCTGCAATTTGTTTTCATGTAAAAAAATATTGAAATGAATTCCTTTTTCTTTTGTATTAGATGCCCTGGCTTCTCATCGATATTTCCTTTTGTAACTGAAGCTTCATGAAGTAATGTTATTTGTTTGTTGAAAATATAAATATGAAAGAAAGGGACCAAAATCTGGTATGCCATAACATTATTATGTTTTATCTTACAGTTAAAAAGTTTTCGTACATTATTATTTCTAATTTGAAGCACAGCTCTAATAATGTATATTGTGAAATGATAGAAGAATGTGTTTAACAACAACAAAAAAAAAATAATTTAATAGCAGCTTTTTAGAAAACTTCTCTTTTTAAATTAGACTTATATGGTTGACATAAAGTAAATATTCATGCCAGTTTTGTATAATTTGTGCTTGAAATAAACTAATCGATTTTTATTTATATTTCTTATATTTTATAATATGAAGCAATTGAGTTTAATAAGATGAATTATGAGCAATTAAGTTTTATAAGATGAAGTAATTTTTTATTAATATTTTGAATGAAGATTTGGTAAAAAAGAGAATAAAAACAAACTATTTTTATATGCCCATTAAAATGTTTTTTACATAGATGTTTCTTTACGTTTATATTGATCGGTTCCAGTCGCATGCTTGGAAACCCGGTGTACCAACCAGACACCTTGTGACTTCTGCATCAGTGGATAATGTGACTTCTGCATCAGTGGATAATACAAGTAAAAAATGTGTCGTGACCATCCATTCACAACACTGAAAGATGGCATCTGGTAGCATGTATCTCATAGCAACAGAAATTTTGGTAAATGCTATGAACTATGTGGTTGCTCGTCTGACTTAGCGCTGCCCCATACCTCTCTACCTGTTATCTTTGCAACTAGAATGGGTGTCATAACATGAAACATTTATGAGATTTTTCTCAGCTTAACCTCATTTCCTTTACTATATTGTATCCTTTCTCCATTTTCAATGCTATCTAGTGGTATAAATTTTATTTTAAACTTCTAAGAAATTTTGTTTTGATGGCAAATATTCAAGTTTTTTTGGCACATTATTAATTTTTAAAGTATGTCATGACTTTGATTCCACTAATTTGAGCTTTTTTCAGTATTATCACAACTTTCTACATAATTTTTTTGCTCATACTATAAAAAATTCTAGAAAATTAAGCATTTTCTTAAAATTCCCCAAAATTTTATCAGTCCATACTGAATAGCCACTTTTTTCTGCAGAGTTTTGTATGAATCAGAATGTGACAAATTTTAAAAGCAAAATCCGCTTGTAATGCGATGAAAGGAACTACTAGTGTCAGTCTCAAAATGGTTTATAGAAAGGAACTGTGTGTATTGAAGAGATGTAGCCTCCGAAATTTGGGACTTTCTTTCCCGATTTTATGTGTATGTGAATTCCAATTAAATGCTCTAGCACTGTTTTAATTGATGAATAAGTTCTGCAAGTTTCAATACCTCAGGATAAAGATTGCATGAATTATTTTGTGTTTTTTAGATTTTGAATTTGTATCGTGAGGAACTTTGATGAATGGTATAATCTTGAAGTGTGTCCTGAAAGTGAGAAAGTCTACGGAGTCACCGCATCTTTCTGCAAGAAAGTGACAACCGTAAGAAGATGAGAACGTTCCAAAATCTATAGGTCCAGAACATACGATGTGTCTTCGATGCATTTTCAATCTCCACGAAACAGAAAAGAATAATATTTTAAGCACATTTGTTTACATTTTTTTTTATTCATGCTGAATTTTTATTGTTTATTAATATAAATTTGCTAGTTTGAAAACTAGTTTATGTAAATCTTTAAAACTTTGTAGGAAAACAGACTAAAGGGAGGTTACATGCTTCTGACTTATGAACTAGACTTTTTTCCAGACAAATTGTTTTAAAAAGTGCTTTCTGTATTGCTTACGCAGTGGAAGAGAATTGATATGCCTGTCATTTTCATAGTGAAGCATTTTCTCGCAAGCAAAATTTAAAGAGACATTCACTACTTCATACAAAAGAAAAAATGTATACATGTAACATTTGCAGTAAAACTTTCTCTAGGCTATATGATTTAAAGAGACATTTACTGACACATACGGGAGAGAAACCGTTTCAATGTGACTTGTGTAATAAAGCATTTTCTCAGATTTCGCATTTAAAGACACATTTGCGGACACATACAAAGGAGAAACTATTTGAAGGTGACGTGTCTGATAAGACATTTTCTCAGCATTCTACTTTACATTCACATTTACTGACACATACAAAAGAGAAACTGTTTGAATGTGACGTGTGTAATAAAGCATTTTCTGAAAAGTCGAATTTAACCAGACATTTATGGACACATACAAATGACAAACCGTTTAAATGTGATGTGTGTAATAGAAAATTTTCTCAGCGTGCTACTTTAAATTCACATATACGGACACATACAAAAGAGAAACCATTTAAATGTGACGTATGTAACAAGGCGTTTTCTGAGAAGTGGTATTTAAAGATACATTTACGTATGCATACAGAAGATAAGCCTTTTGCATGTGATGTATGTGATAAAACATTTTCTGGACGCTCGATTTTGCAGTCACATTTACGAACACATATGGAAGAAAAACCGTTTGAATGTGATTTCTGTAATAAAGGATTTTGTGAGAAGTCGAATTTAAACAGACATTTACGGACACATACAAAAGAGAAGCCTTTTGCATGTGATGTATGTGATAGAACATTTTCCGGGCGCTCTATTTTGAAGTCACATTTACGAACACATACGAAAGAGAAACCGTTTAAATGTGATATCTGTCATAAAGCATTTTCTGAGAAGTCGAATTTAAACAGACATTTACGGACACATACGAAAGAGAAACTGTTTTAATGTGATGTATGTAATAGTAAATTTTCTAGGCACTCTATTTTACTTTCACATTTACGGACACATACGAAAGAGAAACTGTATGTGACTTGTGTTATAAAGCGTTTTCTGAGAAGTTGTATTTAAAGATACATTTATGGATTCGTACAAAAGAGAAACTGTTTGAATGTGACGTGTCATAATTTTTTTTCTGTGAAGTCGAATTTAAAGAGACATATACAGACACACATGCAAGAGAAACCCGTATGCATGTGACATCTGTAATAAACAGACATGACACATTTCCGCTTTTTCGGCATCGAATTTTATGACTCTTGGGATCGATGCAAATCAGCATTAAAATTTTTGTTAATGTGTTGGGGGGTTGCTCATGCAAACAAAAACTGTACGCCTTGTGAAAATTTTGCGTATGGCTCTAAAGCGAAAGAGTTTCAAATTCATAAGATATTGCGTAATCCTGCCGAAAGCCGTTCGTTCAGCGTCCGAGTTATGTATCGGCTCTTTGGGGTCAAAGTTTAGCATTGGGAGGAATGCTTGAAGGTTGTATTTTTTTCTTTATCGTTTCGTCCAATTGTCTTTCATTCCATCCATTCAGAATGAATTCTAATATAGAAAATCAACCCACGAATTTCTTCTGATCTGAATTTCGTGAGAAAAAAAGATCGTTAGCTCTCCGTGAAGGAAGCCATTTTATTTTTGCGTTCTTTTTACCATTCTTTTCTTTATTTTTGTTAGTTATTTCGATTTTATTTTTGTTAGTTTTCGTTCCTTAACGTTTGTCTATCAACGTAAACATGACACATTTGTGCGCAAACGCGGTTTAAGGTATCGAATTTTGTCATTCTTGGGATCGATGTAAATCTGCATTAAAAGTTTTGGTAATGCGTTGGAGGAGGAGGAGGGGAAGGGTTGCGCTCACAAAAGACGTGTACACTTTCAAATTAATCTCAGATTTTATAGATAAAAGATCAGAAAGAATGTATATTGAAATGTATTCTTCAATTTAGAGTGTTAAATACAAAATGTTGAGCAAAAAGCAGTCTTCTTTTGCATATTTTAGAAAAAAGATTTTTTGCTTGATGCTATTATTAGTAACGTGCAAAAATTTAAGGTCATCAGGCAAATGGTACTAGGAGGAACTTGATAGTAAGAAAATAGCTGTGAGAAAAAAATAAAGAAAAACCCCCAATCAAAGAAAGAGAGCAAAATTTAGAAATGAAGGAAAATAGCAGACTGGAGCATAAAAGAAAGCTTGAACTGCTAGCTCAAAAATTGAGAAACAAAAGTCTTAATAATTATGTATAATCAAAAAAAGTTTTTACATGGCCATATTTTTTAGTGAGATAATTTTTATCATAGTTTTTATTTTAACAAAACTTTATACGTAATTCATTTTTCACCCATTAATTTTCTTTTAAATAATAATTCTACAATATTTTTAATATTCCAAGCACTTTTTGTATAAATTTATTCATTTATTGTTCACACACACACATAAGTAATCACACTTATTTTGCTTCTCGGTGTTTATGTTTGATACGATTCCGTATTTATGAATTTCAGCTTTTTTTGTTCTAAGCCTGTGTCATGTCTGAATAAACCATTTTCCAACAAATCGAGTTTAAAAACAAATTTATGTGCGTGTAGGAAAGATAAACTTTTCTGCATCTGTAATGGAACATTTTCTCAGCATACTGACTAGAGGATCTTTTTGCATACAAGGTGTATAATGACGAATTTGCTCTGAAGTTGAATTTAAAAGCACATTTTTTAATACAATTCTGTTAATTGTTTTCTGACCTCAAAAATTTCTTGTGTTTTTGTTACTCATTTGTACACAAAGACAAGAATTTTCTTACTAATGTTACAGGCCCGCAAAATAGAACCCGTGTGCATCCGACATCTAATAAAATATTTTCTTTTCAATCAAATTGAAAAACAGATTTGTGAATGCATAGGTAAGAGAAATCGATTGAATGTCACTTTCTTTAAAGACACATATACAGATGCTACCATATTCAATGAATGAACCAACACATCTGTAATGTTTTGTGAAGCCATTTCTCAGCAAAATCCTTTCAACAGACCTGTACTGACACGCATGAAAGAGAAACAGTACGTCTGTGACTTATATAGTTTAAAAGTGTTTGTAAATAAATCATTATTGCAAAATATAGAATGATATTCAAGTTGAAACGATTTATAAATGAGTGGGGCTCCATTTTTTTCATTCTGTCTGGCAAATACTTGAGGCACATGACAGCTGCCTACAAAATTGCATTTCCACAGATTCATTTGACTTCAAATAATACTGTTTGTTGCTAAATGCATATTACGGAGCTGTTAATTTTTCCCTAGTGTTAAAGCATTTTCCCTCCATAATTCTGAGACGGTTCATTCACTGACAAACACTGGTTGGAAAGCTTGCAGCACTGAATTCTACATCAAAGCTTTTTTTGCAGAGGAGTTTTTTAAGGGTTACTGATTAAGACGAAAATAAATTTTGTTATTTCTGAATGTTACAAAAAGTGCAGATTGTAGAAAAGATTTTCATAGTATTAAAGACCGTTAAAGTAATTGAATGATTTAATGCTTATAGACTAAAGTGCCGAAAGTCGTGGGATTCCTCTTAACATAGCGTGTGACCTACTTTTGCCCAGCGAAGTGCAGCATAGGGATGGCGGTTATTGCGAAAACAACCGTTTTTTTTTTTTGTTATACCATTTTTTTTTTCCACCTCCAGTTTAACGTGCGGTTAAAACCACTCAAAATAACCGGTTTTCGGTTTTTAAAAAAAGAAACAATGTTCGTAGACAAAATTTTTTATTAATAATAATTATACAACAAATAACTATTAATACAATATAAGTATAATATCAATAAATATGTAATTAATGTAATAAGTAAATGGGTTTATTATTACAACAAGTATTGTAGACAAATAAAATAATAAATTGGAGAGCACAGACGTAACTAATCATATTTTGTGTTCTTCTGTCTATATGTATAATAATAAAAAATAACTATGTCTAAAAATTTTTAATATATTCCCCTGGTTCCTATTAATCAAATTTATTAAAATATTTTTGGCATACTAAAATTTTAAACCAAATGTTCCACTCTTCTGGGGCCAAAACTAATTGCATTATGAAAGCTTGATTATGATTATTTTAGACAATTTCAATGTCCGCCTCGAGGAAGTGGTGGCCGTTGATTGGTCTAAGATAATGAAATTCAAAATTTCATTACTCAAACTTAAAATTAAGCCCATCTTTTGATAACTGATTTTCCCGGTTATTGGATTTAAAATAAACAACTTGTGAAAGCTTCAGATTGCTATGTTCTGTACGTGTTTATGTTTAGTTAAAGGATTCCGTATGTTTTAATATATGTTTCCTTTTTACGAGAGTATCATAATATAACTCTGCTTAATTACAGAATTTGTTTATTATGGCTTCCTGCTTTTTAAATTTTGGGTCTTAAATTCAAAGCTTTTTTTAATAGATAAATACCTATAATTTTACATTTGGTTCAAATTTCGAAGACAAGGCTGTGTTTTGTGTTTCACTAAGCATGTCATTTAACAAAATCAGTAATTATGATTGTTAGAAAGTGAAGTTTTAATGAAACAGTCCCATTGAAGATATTCTAGAGATTGGAAATTATCTTATTTTTGGCAAATAAAATTATTATATGTCTATGCATATTTGTTGCATTTATTACTTGATTAATAAAAGAAACCATACTGACTATATTTACTTTCATTCTCCATTTGAATTACAAATTTTGTTAAATTAATGTATTAATTAATGTTAATGTAACATTTATGTATTCATCTATTGCACGATTTATTAGAAGTGTGTTTACATTTTTCTGACTATTTGTGAAGTCTGTCTTTTTCAAAATGTGAAAGACCATGATAAGATCTGTTTTTCTTTATTACAGAAATCGATTTGTTAATGTGGATATTATTTTGATATAAATCTTTCATTTTCGTAATAAAGAGATCTTTTCAATGATTTGTTTCTTTTGCCGTTGTTTTTCTAAAAAAGTTCTTACATAGAGTAGTTGTTATATCAAATTATGATCCAATTAACAAGTACTGCTTTTATTTATTTTTTTTTTATACATTTCGAAATGTCTTATTGAAATTGAAAATATTCGTAAATTTTATTTGTTACAGTGAAACTTCTCTGTAGCTGCCACTTTCATTTCCAAGGAAAATTGGCTGCTTTATAGGGATTATATGTTTTGAAGTACAAAATACGTATTTAACAAGCACTATTTTGTTCTGATAAAGTGAATTTTAAGACTCGTATAACAGAAAAAAAGTACTTTATTCGATTCTTCAAAAAAAAAAAAAAAAAAGCAATTTGTTTTTGCCGGGATGTTTCAGTTTTTACGGAAGTTACATTTTAAAATTTGAAAAGTCAATCCCTAATCGTTTCGTCTGAAGTTGTTGAAGGGATGGGCAATAATATTATGTATATTTTCTGAAATCTGTTGTGATGAAAGTTTCATTTGCTCATGGTAGCAACCAGTAGCGGCAGCTTCTTTCGCGGAATTGGAATCTGCGCATGAAAGACACAAATGAACTCTTAAATGCACTACCTCTGTAAAGGCCTATTTCACATTGGGAAAGAATTGATTAATTAATTGATTTTAATCTGATTTCTGGTGTTTTCTACTAATGTAGCTATATATGTTCCCTTTTTTTTCCCCTGATTTTCCTACAGAGTGGGCATTCACCTCAGCTGGGAGTTATTTTAGCATTTTGTTTAAGGGGCCAAAAATTCTGTGCAAAACAAAAGTAGCCGTTTAATGGTGTGACCGCTTCATGAGGTTTTATTGTATATTTTTTCACAATGTTGAGTTTGAAGTATTGATAATTCCAAATTTTTTACAAGAAGTGATTGTTTTAAGTGTCATTACTTTGTCTGTCAGATATTGGGAATATGTCAATGCGTAATGTTATGGAATGTGTAATGTGAGAATGAAAGATCTTGGATCTTTTTGCACTGACTAATTTCAGATGATTACTACAAACCAAATAAAGTTTCATTTTAACACTGATTAGTGATGAAAGTAAAAACGAAATGTTTTATTACGTAGGACAGTGCATCATTTTGAGAATCTAGCTCGGCGAAAGTCAAGTTCGCCTTTAGATAATTGCAAATTTTTAAACAAAGCTGACATTTTGAATAAAATAATGTCTGATTGGTGTACCAGTAATTTGCTATATTTAGGCTTTTTTACAATGACGATACAGACAGGTGAACAACTGTCTAAGCATTGCAGTCGCCTACAACGATTTTTAACCATGCGATTGCACATTACAGAAGGATTCGCTTGTACAGCGAATGATGCGGCGGTTTTCGTCGATAATCCGTTTGGAAATAATCGGCGAAATTGAGTCAATTATTTCCGTATTGGGAAACAATGGATATCCAATTAATTCGTATTTATAGGTAATAAATATAATGTTTTATACTAAAAACAGCAAGAAATGAATGTAAAAGACTAGGGGCAGATTTACACACTTTTTAAACTTCTATTTTTAGTCATTACAATAATTTGCTCGTTTTCTTTACCAATTAGTTAATCAAGCTTTAAGATCTCTGGTGCATAATTTTAAGTACTTTAAATTAATACATTTTTCTAGTTATATAATTTTTTTACCATGATGTCACCTGTGTAAATTTTCCCTGTGACCGGGCAAGATTACACAATGCCTGGGACACATTCACACACCACTGAAAATGATTGAATTTGAGGCTTATTCTGCTTAAAATACAAAAAATTAAATCCAAAGAAACCTAGTTTATTTCAAAAAGTACATAATAGATTACAAATATTAATTATGGCGAATAATTATCTTTTCCGAAATCGCTCTCACAATTTACACAAAATATTTTGAATAATCTGTGGTAATACAGTCCTCACGAGTCTACTTCTTACATTTGGTGCATTGTGCCCACTGTTCGAGAGGTCTTGAATCTTCGAATGGGGGGTTTTAAACAGTAAATACACAATTTTCGTCGTCATACTCTTCATCAGAGTCAAAAGTTTCATTGGGTTTTTGTTTCTTTTTATGCTCAATTTTACCCACCTTTCCATTCAGAACAAGGTATTTTGATTTTTTTTTTAATTTTCTTTTATCCGCACAATTTTCTTTTCTTTTTTTTCATATCATAAGTTTTCTAGTGGTGTTTACTGACTGGGACTTAGTATGACGTTCCGATGCTAATTTTCTGCTTATTGATTTCTCCTATACCTGTAAAGCATTTTTTTACAGGCGTAGCTGTAAAAACTGATGTTTGCCCTTTTTCCCTACTTTTGTTATTGCTTTTCCTAAGCCCTGGTTTTTAAGTGGCTTTACATCTTCAGGTGTTGGAAATGACTTTATATTGCATGTACCACTTGTGCCAGCAACAGGGTGGTCAAAAATATAAACTATTGCTGGGGAAATGGGCGAAAGAATTCCGATAGCAATCAGTGTCGAAGACCGAAAAGTGTGGTTAGGAGTTTGAGGAAGTGGATTAGATTCAGTACCAGCTGGTCTATTAGGCTTGGGTTGATACACGGTTTTGCCGTATCAGATACATGTTGTTACTGATACTCGTTTGTACCCGATACATTTACTTGATGCTTTTGTATCTGATACAGCCAGTTAACGATCCATTCCCCTTTGAAACGGAACTGGGTTGTCTGCAACCCAGTACTGATACGAGTCTGTTTTCAAGTTTCAATGGCTTCGCGTCTTCGGAAGAGGTATTGCTGATGATGTCCAGATGGCTTCTGTTTTGACAACTGTTAGACGGATGGGGGAAAGGATTTATTGATAAAGCTAGTAAATGGAAAGACGATTTTTTCTGGGCTTGGGTTGATATCTCGGATTAATATACCGTTACATTTGGTAGTGGCTGGAAATGAAAGGTCATTTGTTGAGGAGGAGGTAAACTTCAGTTTCGCTCAAAAACTCACTCCGAGCCGTGTCCTTTTATTTTATTCAGAACCCGAAAAATATAATTTCTTTATTTCAGATGTTAGCAACGATTCGTGTTAGAGATGGCGGTTATTTCAAAACGCCCTTTCATGGTTATTTCAACTCCGAATTAACCTGGTTTAGGGTTGAGTTTTACGCTTTTTCGGTGATTTCCACTAAAGGGGATAACGAAGCTTCTTGTAATATACACACCTCCCAAAATTTCCTTAGTGCCTCATCGAAAAAATTTAAATATCCGATATTTCTGACATCTATTAAATGACTGCACCAGAAGTAACTTGGTGCAGTTTTAATGGTTAATTTAATGAAAATGACAGTTGTACTCAAATAACCTGTGGTAAGTTACAGAACTCGAGAGGTTATAGGTCAATCAACTCAAACTTCAGCATGTAGGAGGTGTGTATTATTTGTACCGATTGAACCGAAAGTATTACATTTCAACGATCACCTCAAAATCGAAAACTTACCTATGACCGACGTATTGCCTTTGCTATTTAATACAGTTTAATTACAGTTGCTAATATATTATTTAACTACATTAAATAAATTTATTTTAATTGTAAAAATACTAATTCAGATTCTTTCTAAAAACCACTACCCACTGAATAGTAGTGACCTGAATTCTTTAATTTAGCCCATTTCCAAAACTAATTTGGCCTTTTTTTTTTTACCCGGTTTTGTTTTTGAGGTTTTTTTGAAAAGCAGGTTATAATCGGGACAAAATTTACCGAAAAACTGGCTAATCGAAGCAAAAATAAAACGATTTTCGGTTTTCACCGGTAGGTTTTTCCCATCCCTAATCAACCCCTGTAAAAACAGCATTTAGGAGGAGTTAATTATTTGCTTCAGTGTATTTTTTGGAGAAAAAATGACATTAAAAATGGAAAGATAAAGAAATCTGTCTTAGAAGCTTTTTTCAGCTGGAAACGACAAAGGTCTCTGTATTGTGTAGTAGTTGCCTCTTACTAATTTATTTACGTTAGCATAGTTTAGTTATATTAACGTCCCGTTTTAAGCATCACTGAGGGTTTATTGGGACGGACCCTGTCAGACGAGGACGACACTTGAGCTGGCCCTCTTCCAGCTTCCGCACGGGGCAACCACCAAGCGGGAGGGTGTCGGCTCCCTATGTATGATTTTACGTGCAACAGGCTCACATGATGGACCTTCATTGAGTCTTTCAAAACCTGAGCTTCGGCCCCAAAAGCCGAAACCCCATCACTAGGGCCACCGCGGTCTCTTTTCACAATCCATCAGGAAACCAACTTTTAAAAAAAAAATATTTGGTAGTAAAGAAAAGACCTGGTCCATTTTATTACTCCAATCTTGATCGTCTGTCTTGTCATACGCCGTCCTATGTGGCTACTTCCATCTGCTGTAAAATTGGTGTGTTTCGACGACGATCCTCCTGATAAAGTAAAAAAAATGTTTTTTTAACTATAAATATTTAATTTTTCTTTTATATCTCTCGTTTTACTTTTCTGCAGTTGTACAATTCTTTTTCATTTTATATCTCTTTTATTTTCTGTATTGTACCTATATGTTCCAAAGTTATTGTTTTGTATTAGTATACCTACTTTAATATAAAAGAAATTTATTTTCTATTTCCAAATTAAGAATTAAACTGATACTAATAGATATTAGCTTGTGCATCTATAATTTCTATCCTACCTAAATTTTGAGCCTTTCTATAGTTTTGTAGTTAATTCTTATTTTTAAACATTATTAAAAAGAAAAGGACTTTCGTAAAACATAAAATTATGATAACAAGAGTGTAACTTTCATCACCTTTGTTTTTAAGTATTTCATCGTATATTTATATTTAGATTTAAAAAATATAAATATTTTTTTCTTTAAGTAGAATTTTTTAAATCGTTATATTCTGAAAATATTCATGTTCAAAGTTTAATTTTTATGTTCAATTCATTTTGCTAACAGTAATTCTGTTGTTTGAGTTACTTATTTGCTTCAAATAAATAAAAATGTTGGAAGCAAAATATATTTGTTTATTCATAGAAAGTACCATCAATCTGGTATACTTAAAAAACATTGCAAGGAAAGGCAAAAAATGCTTTAGAAATTATTTTATTCCAGTTAATAGAAAGAAATAATGCATGTAGTTTTTTAAAAAACATAACTCACCCTAATATTGTCGCCAAGGCAAAAACAATAGATCTGGGTGACACTGCTTAGGACTTTTGGTCTGTATCATTTTCGTGTACCTGACACTTTTGCTTACCTGATACAAAGTATCAAGTTGATACAGTATCACCCAACCCTATGGTCTATCAGTTGCAAAAGACGGCATAAAATCTGCGTCTTGAAACATTTCGATATTTAAAGAATAAATTCCTGTAACTCTGAAGCCTGACTTGATATTTAGAGTAGTAGTGGCCAGAGTTTGAGCTGTTGCAAAAATGCTTGGAATATCATTCACTGTTAAGGAAAGCTTATTGTTTGACATCCAAGAATCGCAAGCCGTGTTGATGAATTTCTTCAATGGTCCATATAACACTGCTGTCGAGAGGCAGGAACTTGTGGCTATAGAGGGGAAGAAAAGACAGAAATGTGACTTCATTTGTTTTGAAAGTAGTCAAGGACTTGAACTGAAAAATGAGAATCATGATTATCGAGTGGTAATAGACAAGTTCTCTTAGGGGAACATCGGACATGACAAAAAAAGGTTTTTAAAATTTTAAGAAATTTTTCTCCAGCATACAACCGGAAGGATTCGCGTCTGCTTCACACTCTACCGCACCATCCCAGACAAAATGTGTGTCTGATAATTAACCTTAGGAAAAACTATGAATGGAGGTATACTGTTACTTGCTGCATTTTCTGGGTCATTGGATTTTTTACTGTAGTTGGAAAGTGTTTTGTTATTAAATTCAAAAGCCGCAACTACCTTTCTCTGAGATTGACCACTTTTTACATTTTCAACTGCCATCTTTATCACGTGTGGATGAATATTGCCATTTTTTTAGTTTTCTTTTTATGATTCCGAACCATTTTTAAACTGAAAAAATATTAAAATGATTAAAAACTAACAATAACAGACCAACAGATTATTATTATTACGAAGGGAGCAAGTTTAGACAGTGTATAACTCTGCCCCATGTGCTGTGTATAAACTTCCCCATCGCTTCACCAGAACTTCACTGTGTTAAAACTGAATTCCTCCAACAATGTGTTTACACAACCTTGAAGTTGTGCAGGGATATTGACCAGCAATTTTAGTTTGCAGCAAAGTTGCAGCAATCTTGCTCTGCAAGCTTGAAACAAGTTAGTCACCACGCGTCACACTTGTCACAAGCTTGCGGCGTCAAACTTATTGCGAACTATAGCAAAAACAGAGTACGAACCCACCACATCTCATTTCCTAAACCCGTCATCCTAACCATTCAGCCAGCTAGATTCTGAGAGGAGAAAATAGATTGCTCTAATAGATCGCGCATACGATTTTTTTAAAACTGCTTTTTTGATTTCATTAATTTTTTTAAATTTTGTGTTGAGAATATGATTTGAAGTCAAAGCGAGAGTGATTTTCGCTAATAACTACGTTTTGCTAGTAGAATAAATTATGAAATTAGGGTTCAAAAGTAATTACTTTTAAAATGGGGCAAAATGTAAGTTATTATTTTTCAACAAACATTGACTGCTTTTTAGGTTTAATTTTGTTTATAAACGTTAAAATTTCAACATTAAGAAAAAGATGATATAGTTTTCTTTAAAGTGTTTATAGTGCGAGTTCTATAGTTAGTAAAAAGATGGAAAATGTTTCAAAAATTTTTTTATAAAAAAGTTAGTTTTTATAAATTATCATTGATTTATTGAATTAATAAAAAGAAGGACGGTCTAGGAGATGCTATTAAAAATCGGATGTTTTTTAAAACAGAGAAAAAGATTATCTGTAAGTGTGCTATCATCTTTGCAACAAACTTGTTTTGCAATCGTGGTGTGAAGTTCGTCAAAACATCTTCACAGCAAACTTGTTTTGTAAGTGGATTGGTCGATTATGCTTTGTTACCTTTGCAGGAAGTTCACTGCAAAGTTACCAAATCAAGTTTGTCATGACAAGCTAATATCAAGAAAAATCAATCTTGCTGCAAGTGTACATGCTATTTGGGTACCAGGAGGCACTTAAGGGACAACTTAGTATCGCGGAGCTATTATTCACACTCGGCCAAACATTTATTTTCATTCATCCACTCAATGAAAATTGGTCTTGTGTGGTAGACACATAGAGTGTTACTCACATATCCTAAAAGGGCGCCTCGCTGAGCATTAAAACGAGTTGGTTGCCTTTTGTTTTCGCAAATTCAGCAGTGAGGTCACGTGAGCACGCTTACCAAATCCGAGCAATGGACGAAAAACAGAAACAAATTTTTCATTGAAAAAATCAACGAAAAACCAGGTATTGCTCTACCTCATGGATATTTTCTGTAAAGTTGCGTAGTTAATAATTTTAATCATAAAATTACATTTTATATTTATTTTTAAATTACATAGTATGTATATAAAAGTTAAATATGTGGGGAAACTGTAATACATCTTTTATCCAATAGATTGTAAAAAGATTTCGCTAGTATTAGCCCATGATAAAATTTGTACTTCTGATAGTCTAGTAATCATAAAGATTACATACTATCAACTTTTGACTGCGTGAACCTACAATTCTGCAAACTATGACATTTTTACGAATTATGTTTTGGCTGTGAAAAGATGGGGTTTATAAGAATTTAAAAATGACTGGGAAGGCTCAAAATCTCCTTTTTAAAACCTCCAAAATGTAGTTCTGTATTATCGTAAATGTGAATCAAATATAATCCTGCTGTTTTTTTTAATTAAGTAATTTAATCATTTATACTGATTTCCAAAGTAAGAGTATTTTCACTTTTGATCTAAAGTCTATAGAAGCAGTGGTCAGATTTTAATAAAAATAGTCATGCACATAGGTTGATGTAATACAGAGTTAAACACAATACAAAAGTTAATGCCCACAAACATGATAGTGTGGACGGGTTAACAGCGCAAGAAAGTGTAAAACGGACGTTACAACACGGAAAAAACGCGTTAATAGGGGTTTGGTGCCCTCTTACAGGTTTCACAGCGTAAATTCATGCTGCGAATTTGGCAGCTTATGATTCTCTGTGGCAGTTGCTTCTACTCCTCCGGCAACGTTGTTTTGTGGTTCTTTCGAGGGGAAAGGCAAGTTGAAAATTGCCTGTAATGGGGCTGGCTCTGAAATCTGCTGGCCAATCCCTACGCCGAATATCCTCACTTTCCAGAAATTCGTCGACCAGATGATCCCTATGTGGACGGACGTTGTTGTTCTTAGAAATGAAATCAGGGTCAATTGCACCCCCCCAAGATGAGAACTGAAGGCTCCAATACCTCATCTATATATCTAAATGCAATCACAGAGCCTCTGTCAAAAACATGAATGTCTCTTCGCCCGTCCAACAGGATACCTGCCCAAACCGTCAAACATCCACTGCCATACCGATCTTTTTCTCGGTTGTTGACGGACAAATAGCGGGTCCCTTGTTCCCTCCACCTGAACTTACGTCAGGAATCAGTGGTTAGGATGAATTTGAATTCTCAGTGAAGAACGATCTCCCTTTGAACTCTACAATAATGTCGAGGTTCTCTGCACAGTGCTAAACGTGTTGTCGAGTGCATTACGGCTTCTCCTGTGAGCCTCCTACTATTTTCAGTTACAGGCCGAGGATCTTGAAGCCATCTACTCGCCTTTTCAAAGGCGAATGTTTATCTGGATATTTTGTATCAACCTCTATCTCTATAGATCTTACGTGTCTGGACGTCTTCGAAACAGTTCTCGCAGCCTCATACTTCATGCTGTATGCCAAAGCTGATTTCAAATCCTTTGCTTCCATCAATCCCCTTGAATGTTGCGTATTTTCGTCTCTTGAACTTCGTCGACGAAGTACAGAGCTGTCGAGCTTTCCAGAACATCCAAAGGGTACTCTGCGTAGGCCAGGCTCATTAGTCGCTCCACATCGGCGGTTAATACTTGAAGTCTCTCCTGGCTTCTGTCGTCTTGTCTTAAATTCAGCTCTGTAAAACTGCGTAAGATGGCCATATACAAATCGGGATTCAAGAGCCTTTTCGATTATCGTTAGGTCCGTCAACTTATCAGCTGGTATTCCTTGAAGAATCTCCGCCTCTGATCTTCGGAGAGAGGCCCAAAGTTGACTCGCTTTCACAAAATCCGTCCACCCGTTTCTAGAGCTCAAGACGTCGAATTGAGTCTTCAAAATAGTCCATGATGTTTGCCCGTCGAATGCCAAGGGCTTGATTGTCAGTCGGGAATACACGAGTTCTGAACTTGTCGGGAAATTGTTTTATCTCAAGTTCATGAAGTATTTTCTCGACGTATCTGATCTTTCCTTGGACTTTGTCCTCTACTTCCACGACCTTCGTTTGAACCTCTGGCGTTACTTCCTCGGTTTTCCTTTGCATTTCGGCCTTTACACATTCAATCTCTCCTTTTCCAGAGTGATTAAAATGCTTTTGTAGTCCTAAATGAGAGGACTGTTTGAAAAAAATGTAAAAATCCGCTGAAAAATGGCTGAGATATTTAATTTTTACTAAAAGAGTTGAGCGAACACAAAGTTCAATCTTTTGTATACAGTTAAGTCTAAGAGCTCATTTTTTTAATTTTGTAGTTTACATGGGAAACTTCTCGATAAATTCTCTACAAGAGTTGAATGAAGAAACAAATGCATTATCAGAGACTCTATTCAAGAACTTATGGCAACAAGTAAGAGAAGTATTGAAGATCTTAGGGATATATCCACATTAAGCAATTGCTCGACATTGTTGAAAAAGCTGCCGAAAATGGAAATTTTTCACGGTGGTTTCATACCCGGTTGTGGTTGCAGTATATTGAACAGGTAAAATTTATACTTCTTTATATTCAAGCAGATCGAGTTGGGGACTAGGAATAGCATTTGTATTGTATTAAATCAATGATGTCTTGCTTTCACGCAGAAGGCCAGATTTTTTATGCCAAATGTGTCCATTTATACGTTCAGCAAATGGAAGAGTTGAAGGAAAAAATGGTCAGCACTGAATATAAAAAGTTTAGTGAAGGTTATTTCACCATTCTCAGGAAAGACAGAGTATAGAGTGGAGTGGCACAGACATGATAATAGAACAGAGTCTTATGAGATCCATGAAAATAGCAGGAGGAGTAACACAAGGCTGAGGAATGGCAGATTCTATCTTATCAAGATGGTTTTCTTCGTGCCCTATAAACATGAAAGTATCGGAAGTCTTGGAGAATTTTTGTGAAAAAACTTTGTAACCTCAGAACAACATGAATTCCATCCTTCCAGAAAATCTCGAGATGATTCTGATTTGGTAAATTTATCCAATTTGCTATTGCTTCACAATCCTCTCAATTTTAGTTCTCCTAAAAACTTATTTATTAATATAGCTAGTGGATTGGTTGCTGATGTTAAAACGAATTTTGTCAATGTCAAAGATGTTGGAGAAAAATACTCTCCTCTATTGCAGGAGGTTCCTTCGGGGAAGTTAAACTTCAGAGGAAAAAAAGAGTTACCCCAATATCTGCCACAAGTAATACAAGGAATGAAATTGTAGGATTCAATCCTCTGCAGATATTTACTAGGATTGCTGCTGTGCTCAAGTCAAAGGAAAATTTACGAGATCATCTCAAATATGAATTATCCCCACAACCACCCCTACTATTTGATGAAGTTTCTTTGAAGAAGAATGCGAAATCAACTTCAGCATCTATCATTATCGCCGTGTGTTAAACAACCATCAACATATTTGTCCGTTAGAGATGGAGGATTTCTTACACTTCACGCATTGGCTTGGAATGAGTCTGAGTCCTGCAAAGATATATGCCTGAAATATGTTAGGTTTGTAAACACTGCTCTCCATGCATGTCACAGGTTTTTGATGGATGCACGTGTGCTTTATCAACTGAAAGATTAGAGAGGTAAAGAAGGATGTTGTTAAAAATTTCCTGCCACAATTGCTTTTGACGAAAATATGGTAGTAACGGCTAAACAAGATAATTTTTTACGAAACTCCGAGAAAAGTTAAAGCTAATTCAAATGATGATGGACTACTTCCAGTCTGACAGGATATGTGTTATATAGGCGGATGAGGACGCAGATACACAAATCTGCTCAATTGCAATAAATGCATGTCAGACCTTTGCCAGATCATTTGCAGTAATGGGCACTGATACAGATCTGCTTGCGATACTAATCGCACGAGGTATCCCAGGAATATCTTTATACTTTTTACGACCCCATTCAACTAACTACGGAGAAAAATACTACAATATAATCAAAACACAAGAAGCTATTAGCTCAATAAAGGATACCATTCTCTTTCTACACGCAGCCACTGGATCCCAGATAGCAAAGAAGGTTGCGGAAAGGTTGCTATTTCACTTTCCATAGGCTGTCCTCGAAAGCATTTCAGCGCAAACCGTTTCGGAAACCATTGCCGCAAGGTTTACATAGGAAAACTTTTTATGAACCACTTGTCCCATCGTGTGTATCCCCGTCCGCTATAGTGGTTATTGCGTTTGCCTTCCAACTATGAGCGCGGGTTCGATCCCCGGCTCGGAGGAACGTGAAATTTTGTCACAATCTGCAACGAAATCGTACAAGTAAGTTCAATTAAAAATTAGATTAAAAAAATGAATTGAAATTGTTAATTAAGCTTCCTAATTGGTCTAATTAATTGACATTCCAGATAACTCTAAGATGACGTCAGAAGAAGGGGGATAAAGAAGGGAGTTGGACCCCTCTTAGGGCTTCGGAGGGGGAAAGGGGGATTCTATTTTGTCCGCCGAAGGAGGGCTCTTAACAACCTTTTGAAAGGCCTGAAACAAGCTTGAGGAAAACCTAAAGCAAGCTTGTAATAAAAGCTTGGGGAAATCTTACTAAAGACATTACAGGAAACCTTGTTTCTTGTTGACTAGCGAACCTTTCCGCTACCTTGCCGAAAGGTTCAACCCTTTTCATGGAAACTTTCGTGACAAGCCTTTCCCTTGCTGACGACAAGATTTCCAAAACCTTTTAGACAAGCTTTCTTTCCTATCTGGGATGTGACACCACATCTGCAATATTCAGAAAGGGCAAATCTACGGCTTTCAAGCTGATAAAAGAAAATCAAGAACTATGTTCTTTGATCTCACAGTTCATCATTCCTCAACTTGATCCCCAAAAGGTCATTGAAATTGGAGAAGTATTTCTGAAATACCTATTTGGAGGAAAACAAATTAATTCTCTAGATGATATGCGATACATACGCTACGATAAGGAAGTAACTAAAACCTTCTCTTCAAAATTTCCCCTGGCAACATTTCCACCAACAAGTGCAACAGCTTCTCAACATTCACTTCATGTTTATCTTCAAGTCCAACAGTGACTAGGGAATAACCCGAATGGGGATGGTTCATGAAGGATGGTAGATTGAACACAGTGCCTTCAACGCCTCCCGCAGTTTCCGAAGAACTTCTAAGATTAATATCTTGTAATTGGAAAATAACTTTTCAAGGGACTGTGACGCAAGATGCCAGTGCAAGAAGGCAGACCTTCATTGCACAAAGTTTTGAACCTCTTGCTTACGAGAGACATGTAAAAATTCAGCTACTCCTACTAGCTGTTTCGAAGATGAAGATGAATGACTGGCTTATATTTTTTGATTTATGAACTGTAAACTAAATTTTGATTTGATTCTTCTATCATTACTATTATTGTATTACATCTCATCATCATTTAAGTTTTTTATGGCAATAGATAAAACAAAGTGCTGCAAAATATATTTTGTTTTTTATTTCAATCTTTTTATAAAAACGCCCATACTTTCTCTTTATATGTCTTACTCTCTCTATCGCGCGCGCTCAGCTTATAACGGTTATTAAGAATTGCAGATATTTTTTTGAGTTTTTTCCAAGGTTTAACGGGAACATGCACTAACAACTACTCACTCCGAAGTTAAAAAACCCTGCTGCATTACTCCAGAAATAGTGGAATATCTCAGCTACTTTTAGTGAATAATTTTTTAAAATTTACCTTTGGAAATTCCTTATATATATATATATATACACAAGAAACAAAATATCCTTACATGCAGCATTTTTCTCGATTAATTAATGTTTGCAACTTATGAGTTCTGCTACAAACTTAGAACACAGGAACTTCAGGTTTCGATATCAAAAAATTTAAGATACTATCATTTTAAATTTTTTTATTGATTTTTATGGTATATATCTCCAGATAGCAATTTTAGTTTGCAGCAAAGTTGCAGCAATATTGCTCTGAAAATCTGCAAGCTTGCAACAAATTTGACACGACAAGAGTGCACGCTTGAAACAAGTTTACGCAAACGAATTAGTCACCACGCGTCACAAGCTTGCGGCGACAAACTCATTGAGAACTATAGCAAAAACAGAGTACGAACACAACCACGAATTAGAACCCGCGACCTCTCGCCTCCTTGACGTGTCGCCCTAAACATTCAGCCAGCTAGCCTCTGAGAACAGAAAATAGATCGCGCATATGATTTATTTTAAACTGTTTTCTTGATTTCATTAATTTTTTAAATTTTGAGTTGAGAATATATGATTTGAAGTCAAAGAGAGAGCGATTTTCGCTAATAACTACGTTTTGTTAGTAGAATAAATTGTGAAATTAGGGTTCAAAAGTAATTACTTTTAAAATGGGACAAAATGTAAGTTATTATTTTTCAACAAACACTGACTGTTTTTTAGGTTTAATTTTGTTTATAAACGTTAAAATGTCAACATTAAGAAAAAGATGATATAGTTTTCTTTAAAGTGTTTATAGTGCGAGTTCTATAGTTAGTAAAAAGATGGAAAATGTTTCAAAATTTTTTTTATAAAAAAGTTAGTTTTTTATAAATTATCATTGATTTATTGAATTAATAAAAAGAAGGACGGTCTAGGAGATTCTATTAAAAATCGGATGTTTTTTAAAACAGAGAAAAAGATTATCTGTAAGTGTGCTATCATCTTTGTATCAAACTTGTTTCGCAATCGTGGTGTGAAGTTCGTCATAACATCTTCACAGCAAACTTGTTTTGCAAGTGGGTTGGTCGATTATGCTTTGTTACTTTGCAGGCAGTTCGCTGCAAAGTTGCCACATCAAGTTTGTCATGACAAGCTAATATCAAGAAAAATCAAACTTGCTGCAAGTGTACATGCTATCTGGGTCAAAACAGTAATCCTTGTAAAGCACACAGGTTTTTCAGAATTGAAAAATGTTTATTTTTAAATTAAATATGATAAAAATATCAAACAAAGCAAAAAGGGCTTTGCGGTCATCTTGGATCAGTCACTCTAGGTTTAATCTCACATGAGAATTTAGCAGAATTTTCAAGATTCATTTTATATGTAAAGAGGAACTATTCCGAAAATGTTTAGAATGAATTACTTTAAGAGCCGTAGCACACTTGCTTATATTTTGCCACCAAGGGAGAGCAAAACCGCTTCTAGGGCGTTTGAACAGGTTTTATTAGCCCGCAAAGTGAAGATGGAGCTTTCCATCGAAACGAAAAAGATCCATCCAAGTTCATGGGCGTGAATAACTAAACCAATCAGGTTCGACTCGCCAGTGACGTCACTGAAAATTTAGGCGCGATTTTCGGGCTACACAGAAGCCAATTCATAACGTGTTAACATCTTAATTTTTTATTCAAATAAGGTAGATGATCCAGTTTGAATTGGAATTTTCACAGTGGATAACTGGTTTAAGTTTTTTTAAGTAGTACTAACACTATTCTTTAATAAATTTCATTTCCTGTTAATTAAAAAATCTTTCTCTAGAAAAAAATTATATTTTGAGTTATAAATTTTTAAATAATATATCGTAATTTGTACCAGTTTTGGCCGCATAAATATCATACAATATAACAGGCATTTTACTGAATATTAAGCAAAAAGACAGCATTTTCATGCAGTATGTATTTTATAACATTTTCCTTCTTTAGAAGTCAGTTTTTCGTTGCGTATAAAATAACTGAATATCAAATTTCTTACTTTTTAATCAATTTGCTGTGTGTCAAAGTTTTACATTATTCGTTTGAGATTTTCCTTGTTTATATTTCATAAACATTCAGTAAATTTCTAATTCTTATTTTATAGCTACATTAAGCAAAAATTAAATAAAATAATATGATTCTTGGAAAAAATTAATGCACCTATTAATTTGTATCTATGGATATTATACATAAATTAAGTCTTAAATAATATAAAATTTATTAAAAAAGAGGCTAGTACTATCCCGTAAAAGCATTTCCATAGATGACCAATCTTTTGTAAATGTTCAAGATATTATGATGAAGCTACATTTTCACAAAAAACAGGAGACTTTCAGTGACACAGAAATCTTTTGGTGTGTGATTTGCCAAGTTTAATATTCGTTAATCTTGCATTATAAGTATGCATTGAAGCCATGGATAAACAAATATGATGCATTCTATGTTTTATGCTATTAAAAAATGCTTTGTCGCTTGTTGCTTAAAAATAAATATTTAAAAAAGTATAGATAATTAATAGACTTAGAGTGAGTGTAATATAAATCTTAACATGTACAGAATATGTATGCATTTTTTTCAAGCGAAAAAAATAAGTTCTTTGAGAATAAACATTCAAAATTTACAAAAGTGATCCATTGTACCCTGGTCCAGTGGCGGACTGGGTCTGAAAATAGTGGTTGCCAGGTGTCAGTGAGGGCCCACACATATCTATAATCGTAACATTAATTACATTAATAAATTATATGTATTTAATTTTTTATATTTAATTATATTAATTTAAATCTATAATATTTAATAATTATATATTTAATTTATTTTTTTTATTATATATTTCATTTTTCCGCGTTTTTAAAATAAATCTCTTTTAACACCCTTTAATTTTCTATGTTTAAAATAACGAAACTATGTTTAAAGTTATTTGATTTTAAATTCCGTGAGTTAAATATTATATAAGAAACACGGACCTTGGGTACAGGGCTATTTTATTTATTTGCTTTAGAGAAAGAGTTCTTTTTTCTCTCCCATATTTCCTGGGGGCCCAAATTGTCTTCTGTTTAAGGGGGCCCACTTGCCATCGGGCAAGCTGGCAACCTCGCCAGTCCGCCACTGCCCTGGTCTCCCCTATACATGATGTATACACTTGCACAATTTTTTTAAAGGGCTGAATTTATATGCAAATACTTAAAGCATCCCTTTAGGAAATAAGAAAAACCCCTCATAATCCCTAAAGATAATTAATTTTAGAATTAACAGTTATTTCTGACAGTCCGACGATGAAAAATTGCAACACTTGTGAGTACTTGATACATGTTCATGCATTTAATTTTCTTACAAGTCGCATGTTAAGGAAAAATGTACGAATCATATTGTAAATTACTAAAGAAGAGTTTGTTTAAGCTGTAGGAAGGCATCTTATTGGTTAATATCAAATCAGTGGCTAATTTCTGGACAAATAGATGCGTTTTGTCCAAAACTGGAACAGTTTCCAAAAGTTGGAGCATCTAACCTTTATCTTTTTATTTACTATGTATACATTTCTTTAGAGATTTTTTCTTTTGCCTTTTAACTATGTTGGCAAATTATATAAATAAAGCTGAAACACCAATTTTTTGTGTGCTGTAGAAATCAAAACAATTGAAAATATTTTCTTGGATTTTGTTTCGCAAATACTATGTGTCGTCTGCACATTCAAGATAATTAATTCTTGACCGTTTTCAATTTTTTAGAAAGTTTCAGACGGTGAGAGGATTTTTGTGAATTATAATATTTTATATACGTCATTTTTACATTAAAGATTTTTCTTCTTTTTTGTTCCTTCTGTTTTAAAATCACCCCATCATCATCACCACTAGAGCTGCCTCAGCGTAAACCAAAGTATATTGGTATCCATGAAGACAAAAGCAATAAACGACAAGTACGAAGTCCAACGCGGAAGTGAAAGGACATCGAAAATAAAACGCCAAAAAAAAAAAAAAACCTATTTGCATCGTCTAAAAGGCAATTACGCATTGCAACTGTCATCCCTTTTTTTGGGGTTGTCAGATCGTAAAGAAGGGGCGTCCAAACCCCTTCGGTCAAGGACACATTGAAGGAGAAACCGTCCATCGAATACTTGCTCTCCCTTGGTGACGAAATATAAGCAAGTGTGCTACCCCCTTTATTTCAAACCCTAAATTTATTGGGTTATCTTGCCCTTTCTCCATTATATTCTGCATTTCTTCTGGCCCATGATTGTGGGCGTGGGTTCAAATCTCACTTTTGATATCAGTGTTACAAAAATCTTCTGATGGGTCTACGTTGATGCAGAATAATAATAAAAACCCAGAAATGGCTCCTTATTTTACAAATATTCCGAAAAAACAAAACGTAGCACAGCCAACAAAACTAATAACCTCTTTTATAAATTAATGAGTCAAGCAGGCAGCAAATAACTGTCAGTCACAGCTCTTTCATTAGCTCTTAATGTCTATCAGTTCACCAGCTTGCACTGAGGTCAAAGATCCAAATGATTTACATTTGGTTTGAGAGCTTGCTTTTTATACTTTTTTCAATAGGAAGTAACATCACATAGTAATCTCTCGAAGGTTCCGAATATTTTCGCTCCTAGTAGAGATAGGACCCCAACTCATGAATTTTCTAGAAGTTTCATTTTGTCACCAAAGTAACGAAATTTGTAGCCAAATCGCCAAAATTATCGCCATGGTCAGAGTTCATTGACTTTGTTCCAAGTAAAACCTCTGTAAAATTTTCTTTTTTTTTGTCATGAGATTAGCATGATTGGAAAACAACTTTAAAACTTCGTAACAATATATACCTGTAAATTAAGGAAAATAATAATAAAAAAAAATTGTAAATTGTGATTCATTTTTTATATCATATTTATGAACATTAGTATTTGAATAAAAATTTCTATAATTAATTTATGGCAATTAATAAATTTAATATGCTTATATGTAATTTTAAATGTAAATTTTTATAAATATATATAAAAATGATGAATAACATAAATAAAATATAAGGTTAATCATTTAAAGTATATTTCTTAAAAAATTTTTTCCTCATTTTTACATTTTATTTTCTGAGTCGGATCCTGGAACAAGTCTGCCGATCCGAATACAAATTTGGACTCGCATCCGTAAATATGGATCTGTGAAAAGAACGATGTCTGGACGAATGATTTCTGGATGTAAACAATTTCTTGGCGGTTATTTGGCGTGAAACAGAAATTTCAACGAGAAATGTTTGTCTATTGAACGCTAACTAGGAGTGATACTTTCTGCACGCTGAAAAAAGGAAAGCCTAACAACAGATTCATCATTTAAAAGTTTTGGTCATTTAATTTCCATTTCTCTGTTAAAGGGTTTCGAGCACATTTCTAAAAGTTATCTGCGGTACTTAATGAAGAATTATTAAAGATTTGATGATCAAGCTAAAGATAGGTATGTGTACATTCTTGTTATGTCCACATGTGTAGGAATATTAAATTATTTTACAACTATTTATTTTTTGGATTTTAATCATTTATCATTTGCATTTAGAAAATAAAGAGTATTTTTTAAAACTTCGAACTGTTGTTAAGTTTTTTTTTTTTTTATGTGTTAAAAAATGTAGACAAAATATTAAGTTATATAAAATATAAGACTTTTTTATACATAACTTGTTACAAGCATGGCAGATATTGATTTTTTGATAAATGCAACCTAGGACGTTATTTTTTTAAAAAAAAGACCCACTATGAAAAGAAGAATTAAAGATAATTTCATATAATATTTTTAAATAATTTTATCTTGCCTTTAGCTGATCTCCAACATCTATCATATTTTTTAAGTATACTTTTATTTGTTTGTTTATTTTTTCATTCTAATAGTAACTTTTTTTTAGTACTCTTGTTGTTGGATGGCATTAACCTTCAACATGATATGATATACCATAAATCTTTTGCATTATCATGTTTTCAGTGATCTGCTGGAATCAAAATGATTTGTCAGAAAGGAAATGTCATATTTAAAAGTCTAAAATTGAGATTAGATAAGATTTATGTATTTTAAAGATAAATATTAATTAATATACCATAATAATTAATATTGCTAGGTAGTGTTAATATGAAAATATTGTAATATGTCTTTGTGTGAACACGCATACATTTTTATATGTTCAAAGCGAAACTGAAAAATGGTTCTGAAGGGAACTGCTCTCAAATCTTAATCTTTATGTGTGGATGCTGGTATGAAATTTAATATGCCAAATACTCAGTTGCTTTTTAATTCTATGTTCACTTTAAGATTTTTTTATTATATAACATTTGTCTTGGATTATTATGTTCAATTATAATATCATTCAAAACTGTTGTATTAAAAAGTCACTTCTCTTTTAAATTTTCATTCCACCTTTTTCTGTATGACTTAACAAAATTATTTTTACAAAAATATTTTATAGGGGACCATAACGTAAACCTCTAATTACATGAACTTTCATTTTTTAAGTTTTATTTTTGCTTTTTTATTTCAAAATATTTAGAAATTTAAAAAATTAAAATCTGAATTTTGGTTATCTGTTAATGAACTTTTTCCGATATTTGAAATTATTTTTGACTGAAAACATACTATTATTTTATTGGCCTTATTCAGATGAATTTTGCTCTTTACTTTAAATTAAATGCTCTGGTTTCTCATTGATATATTACGCATTAAATTATTAGTCCATTGAAAGTATGAATATAAAAAAAAAACAAAATCTGGAATTTCCACAATTGTAATATATTTTATTTTACAGTTAACCCTTTGCAGTGCAAGGCGTTAAATTTTTTGAAATATGATGAAAAAACATCATGAATGGGTTTAGTTTATTGTCTAGATATAGAGTCTACAAAAAAAATAAAAAAACTTACTTCATTCGAGGGGGGGGGTCATCCCCCTTTGGGGTCACCCCTCATATGAGAACCCCCTTAGATACAGCCACCTTGATACATTCAAAAAATATTGCTGAATTTTACAGAAAATCATAAATTAAAACTTCAAGAATATTGGAGGAAAATTTTCGAGTTAATTTACTAAACTTGTAAACGTCCAGAACTGAAAAAATTTCTTTGAGTTAAGGAATTTTTCTAAACTTTATCTCTAATAATTCCTATTCCGAAACGAAATTTCATAAGGCTGCTCTATACATTCTAAAAGGAGTACTGTTAGCCTTATCCTAAACCTATTATTTTCAGTTGAATTTAACGGTTGAGAAGCGAGTGAAATTAGTTGTGCCATCAGCTGGCACACAGCGATGTAAAGGGTTAATGAGTGTTCATAAGAAGCAGATTCTCCTTTCTAATTAGAAGTTTAAAATGAATAATATGAATAAAGACTCACTCTTGTATATAAAATATTAATATACAGAGTTCATGAGTTGTCATCTATGATTGTAAATGAATGCGGAAAATTTGTTAAATCAAGCTAATACTATTTACAATAAAAAGGATTGTCTAGTTTCCATTTTGCATTCATCAGTTTATGTACTTAACTCTTTCCAATGCCATGAGAAGTATATGCTAACCACCATCACATTCATCAATTTTTGAATATTCATGATAAGCTATTTTACAACCTTGCATTAGAGCTGCTATCTCTTAGCAGTTTCAGAGGCAACAAAAAAGTTTTTAAAAAACTTTGAACCCATAATGTGGTTTAAACAATCAAATTAATTATTAATATTATTTTTAGTTTCTATTGTGGAAACTTCTAGGGTTGTAAAGAGAGCTAGCAAAAATTTTTACCAAAGTTTTTTTTGGTAAGACTAAAATCTAGAAGTTTTATTTTCTTATTACAAACCACAACAAAGTAACTTGCTTTGTTAAGTAATCAAATTAGTTAACAAGTCAAATTTATTTTATCTATTCAGTAAATGAATTTCTTTTCTTAAATGAATCTCAATCCCCAAAATTTTTTAATACACTAGCCATATAAAAAAATGGCTTTTCAAAGGGTGAATTTACTTTATCAATATGAACATAATTATATAAACTGAAGGGATATTTTTCAGCTATTTTAGAATGATTTTTTTTATCATTATATAGTCGTCAGTTGAAATGTCAGCTAATAAACTAAAAAAATATTGAAATCATCTATTGTATTTTTTAAAAATTATCTCGTGTTGAAGGGAAACAATCTGAAAAACTTAAGATGAAGAGGTTACTTACTTTTCAGTTTAGAAATTAAATTGAATAATTTGATATTATGTGTAAAAATTTCTTTCAAAACAAAACCTCAGGATACTGACAATACGATTTAATGAAAACCATTAAATGAGAAACAGACCACATTATTGTTATTAATTATTGTAACTTGTATTTGTTTATATTAAAAAAAACAGATAATCTGCTCTTCAATTTAGAATTTTTGATAGTATAGGTGAGTGGATTCATGCTTATAAAAGATGTGTTGAATGCACCTTGTCAATTAAGTTTTGGAACCCACTATGCATCCTGAGTATGAAAAGGTATTTGACATCACAGTTTATTTGAATGTTAGGTGGCTTTTACATTTATGTGTGTGATGTAAATTGACTACATCAACATTTTATTGGTTAATAGACTGCTCTAATATGAAATTACCAAAAACTAATAATAATTTTATAGTAAAAACCTGTCTAATGTAATTATTAAACATTAAATCCTCAGTATGAAGTTCATTTTTGCAAAAATTTGAAAGCATGTTTTACAAACTAAATAATGTTGTAAAAATGAAATATATTGCCTTGAATTTTTTTTTTTTTTTTTTTTTTTTACAAAATTACACTTAAGGAATTCAATACAGTTGCAAATTGGCACAGCATAGCCGAAACCGGCTCTTGTGCCATTAAACACCAAAATCCAATCCAGTTGCAAATCATAAGTTAGGTAGCAAGGTAGAGTTTATCGTACTTAGCCATATTAATAAAATAATACAAAATTGTATTGCCTACAATTGAGATATTGACATAGATGAAGCAGTTAGGGGCAAATAATTATTTTTCCATTTATTCATGGGTTGAAAAGTAATATCAAAGGCCAGTAGTGAGGAAAATTAAAAGTCCCTATCTGTGCAATAGTCTGGTTGCTATGATTTTTCCA
>BGPR01004134.1:0-118576 GCA_013235015.1 Araneus ventricosus | reverse complement strand
TGTCTACTAGAATAGTCAGTTGTTGAGTTGGGAGGGTAACGGCGTGTTCCACTGCTTTGAGAAGAGCCAGGATTTCTGCCTGGAAGACTGTATTTCTAAGAGAAAGTCTGGTAGACCATCTGTGGGTAATGTTGACGTCGGTCAAAACACAGAAGGCTGCACCCACCCCCTTCTCTGTTTTCGATCCATCGGTATAAATTCTAAGTCCAGTGTTTATGTTGCCTCCGTCATCCAGGGAAATTTGAGTTGGACTTAGATGTTCCGATGGGTGTATTGACCATCCGGTAGCTTTTTCTTCAATTTCACTGGGATCGATGTCACTGACTTTTGTAGAAAGAGGAAGTCTAAGTCTGAAGAGTGCTGTGCCACGAGCTTCTCTTTGTAATTGTAGATGAAGAGGAGGGATACCCAGTATGACCTGCAGAGCTGCCGTGGAGGTTGTCCTGTAGGCACCTGAGATCGCCAGGAGAAACGGACGTTGAATTGTTGAGAGTTTTCTGGCGATTCGGACGGTAGGTTCTAAACACCAGGCGACTGCCCCATGCGCCAGCACCCGTTCTGTTACTGTTTTATAAAGGGTCCTTCGATGAAAAAGGGGAACTCCCCAGGATTTCCCTGCTATTTTTAGGAGATTATGATAAAGGTGGGTCGCTCTAGTAGATTGTGCTTTAAGGTGGGTGTTCCAATTCATCTTTTCATCAATATAAATTCCGAGATATTTAATAGCATGTGCTCTTTTAATTCTTTCGCCTTGCCAGCGAATGGTAGGTCCCCTAACTAGCTTGCTGATAAGGAGATACTTTGTTTTTTCTGCTGATATTTGGAGTTGTTTTTTGCTTCTCTAGGTGGAGAATTTAGCAATAGATTCGTTAATTTGTGACTCAAGTTGGACTCTAGTCGGGGCATGGGAAACCAGGACAAAGTCGTCTGCGAAGGCTTGAATGCTGGTGTTAATTGGCCAGTTTTCTTGAAGTATTTCATTTGCGACCAAATTCCAGAGGGCTGGTCCACTGCAAGACCCTTGAGGGCAGCCTTGTTTTTGGTCCCTGATCGCTGGTCCTTCGCAGGTATTTAGGATGACCTTCCTGTTCAGGAGAAGATTTTTAAAGATATTAATTATGTTTGCTGGGCATTTACTATTGTCAAGGTAAGATGAAATTGCGCTGTGCTGAATATTGTCAAAGGCACCCTTAATGTCGATCAAAAGCACCAGAACGTGATCACCACTTGCCTTCCCCTTATGGATGGTATCCAAGAGTTTCGTGATGGCCATTTCTGTTGATCTTCCCTCACGGAATCCGTACTGAAGATTGCTAAGTCTGTTTTTCTTCTCGAGGTGAAAATTGAGCCGTTGGGTGAGGAGCTTTTCTAGAACTTTACCTATTGTCGGGAGCAGAGAAATGGGCCGGTACTTAGATGCTTCTGTTTTAGATTTGCCGTGCTTATGAAAAAGAATGATATTTCCAACCTTAAGGGGATCGGGAAATTTACCTGATGATCAACAGATGAAAGAACCGTCTGAGAGAGAGCAACAACCGATCAAGAATCATCTCCCTCATCAAAATCTCTGTCCCAGGAAAGCAACATGACGCAGTGTGCGCCGCCTTATTCTGGTCCCATCACTCGCAGTCGAAGTCGTCGCTTACAGCTTAAAGGAAGAGGGAGCAGTGTCACGAGCATGAGGTAAACGAGCACGCAATCAACTCCATTCTATAAAAGCAAACTGATTGGATAACATGAGTCTCCACAGAATTCCGTTGTTTATTATGAAAGCTCATATTATTTGGTTATTATTTATTCTCTAGGATTTTGCTCTAGTCTTGTGTATATTTCTTTAGTTGAGTTCACTAAAATATAAATCATTTATAGAATTAATCATCCTAATTATTTCTAAGTGACAGTATTATTATACTACCCTCGTATTTCAGAGGGCCATTCACACTGAATGGTTTTTATCAGAGTGTTTTCGGCCTTTTCAATATCTTCAAATGAAATAACATTGGTCAACTTTTGAGAGTATTTCCTGACGTTGTTACAAAATCTTAAAACTTAGGCAGTCATTCGGAGAATTCTTGGGTAGTTTGAAAAATTCCAGAATTTTTCTGAGAACTTTCTCTTCGTTTTCAGTGGCTAGGCTTTCTATCACTGTCTTCAGACGTTCCACAAATGCTTCCTCAGGAACGAATATCTGCGAGATTGTCGAAGAATCTTCGTTTTCATACATCCAACTTGAGCTCTCCCGCCATTTAGATTCAATTAACTGATTTAAGCGAAATAGTCTAGAGGAGAGAACTGATGGATTACTGGTCTATGGTATATGTTTCCAACAGGTTTGGCTTCCCAACTGCGGGATTTAGTTCATATAATTGTTTACAAAAACAGACCACGTTTCACAATTTTCAATCTAGGTCAATACTATTGTTGAATCTGTCCAATAATAGAGATGTGTGTTGTTTTTGCCGAATAAAAGAGTTCATCCAATACACTAGCACATAAACCGGCTCCGGTGAGTGCTGCTAACAGCTCTAGGCGGTGAAATGGTATTTTTAGGAAGTGCTAGCCAAGATTTTGCACATAACAAATATGCACATCCACTTGTTCCTCACTTTATACTCTTATATTAAATACTGCAGCAGCATAGGAATTTTCTGACTTGCATCACAAAATGCGTGGGCAAAAATGTTTTATTTCTCCCTCGGAGACAATCGAAACCAAAGATGCATTTTAACTCCCTTCAATAAAAATAAATCATTATACCATTCAGACCAATCTTTTCGTTCCTTAATCCACTTCATTATCCTTAAAATCCATGTTTTCCACATTTTCTGAAGAAACAACCTTGAAAGCAATAAGTCAGGGAAAGTAATCCCTATGGGATCGAAAATTTTATGCGCAATTGACAACATTTTTCTTTTAGTGACTTCGATTAGCTCCAACTTTTACAGACGTTCAGAATTTAATCGATGACATCCTCATTTCTATTTCATAATATACCCAAAACGGAGGAGGCAAGTTTGATTATTTCCAGTATACTGCCAAGCCCTTAAATTAAACTTTCTCTTTGACATAACATATTTGCTTTGTGAATGAATTGATAAAGCTCTTCCTCCCTACACTGTAAAAACTGTGGAGTAATGTCGCTCCAAATTTGGTGTTGAAAAACCTTAAAAACTGCGTGAACAAACACTTTATTTAAAGTTAACACCAACTCAAGCGTTCTTATACACTTTAAGTGGTGTTGTTTGCATCCAACACCACTACTGGTGTATCCTTACACCCTGCTCACACGCACCTGACACCATTCGTGAATTATTTTCACCTGTGGTAACACCAATTTTGGCGTACGTTTGGAAAGACTCCGATGGCAACGATAGGTTATTTGTAAACAACTTTGCTGTCCCGTTGGTTGCTGCCGTTACACAGAAACGTTATGAAAGGTTGTTAGTTGTGTAATAAAGATAATTAAGTTTTCATAAGATAAATATAACTTTATTTAAATGTGTATCATTTGTATTTAAGAATTTTATTACATTTAATTCGTATATGCTTCCGAAATTTTCGTTACTAAGCCTAGTTCGAATTCGCCCTGATTAATATTCTCTGTGCATTTAAATTACGAACGAATTTTATTTTAACGTGTATACATGTGGCTGATCATTATTTCTGTGAAAAAAAGCATGTTTAAAATTTTGCTGTCAAATGCAAGAATTTTAGAATTTTTTTTTTTTTAAATTTTGAATAAAGGCTATTCTGTTAATTTTATAATTGTAACTAAATAAGTATTATGGGTTATAATTTTGAATAGTGAATCTGAACATATTTAAAGCCATTTGTCACTTGAAAGTGTACTTTTTAAGCAAAAAGTTTGTGAAATGGGTTAACTCATCTTTCGAAAACTCAAATTTTCTGAAGTTTTAACATATAAATAGCTACCCAGTGAGAAAAGTTATATCTTTCTTGGCTAAATACTTATTGCAGTGAATGTGTATACATTTGGGAAGCTTTTCTGATAATTATTTCTGTGAAAAAAATGCATGTTTAAAATTTTGGTGTCAAATGCAAGAATTTTAGAATTTTTTTTAAAATTTTGAATAAAGGCTATATTGTCAATTTCATAAAGGTAAAAGTATATAATTATTTTGGGTTATAATTTCTATTAGTGAATCTGGACTTATTTAAAGCCATTTGTCAGTTGAAAGTGTACTTTTTAAGCAAAAAGTTTGTGAAATGGGTTAACTCATCTTTCGAAAACTCAAATTTCTGAGGTTTTAACATATAAATAGCTACCCAGTGAGAAAAGTTATATCTTTTTTTTGCTAAATAATTATTGCAGAGAGTGTGCATGCATGTGGCAAAGTTTTTCTGAGCAACAATTCATTGATAAGTGTGGATATTTAGAAGTTTGTTGGAATGAAGTTAGGGCTCTTGAAATTGTTGAAATTCAATTGTGTGTACCAAGAAGTTTTAAGTGCCTGATTTCTGATTGATGAAAATAATTTTTATTAGAAAACATCTTATCATACATTTTAGCATTCAAATTTCTTTCTAACATTTACATATATATGGTATAAAGGTAAATTTTTAATCTTATAATTTGATGATTTAGTTTTTAGTAATTTAAAGTTTAGTTTTAGGTTTTTAAAAGAAATTTGGTAAGAACTTCTTGCTATGCAAATAATTTAAATTTACTTCTAGTAATTAATGTATTTATAATTTCCTATTACTAGCAGGCACTCATAACTGTCAAGTAATGATCCCAAAAGAATCACAGCGTGATTCTTGAGTGTTGGCGAGCGGAGCGAGTAGGGGTTCTCACTAATATTTATTTTTATTTTGTTTCAAGCGGAAAAAGCAAATTAATATCAATTCTAATTACAAGAGTCGCAATAATTATGAAGAATTAAATCAGAAAAATTGAATTTATCAAATTTACATTACAAAAAAGAGAAACCTAAGAAATGCACTAATGTGAAAACAGAAGAAAAATTTATTCGGCACACTTCTTAGCATACCCCAGATAGCACGTAAGTTTGCAGCAAGTTTGATTTTGACTTGTCATTGCAAAATTTGACGCGTCAAACTTGAATCGAACTTGTAGCAAGTTCGATGTGACAAGTAGCGCCACCTCTTTTCAAATCAAACTTGCTGTAATTTTTCAAAACAAGCTTCCTGCAAAGATAGCACAATAAAGAGATAATTATCTTTGTCTCTGTTTTAAAAAACATCCGATTTTTAATAGCATCTCCTAGACCGTAATTCTTTTTTACTAATTCAATAAATCAATGATAATTTGTGAAAAAATAACTTTTTTATGAAAAAAAATTTTGAAACATTTTCCATCTTTTTACTAAATATATCACTCTCACTTTAAAGAAAACTATATCGCCTTTTTCTTAATGTTGAAATTTTAACGTTTATAAACAAAATTAAATCTAAAAAACAGTCGGTGTTTGTTGAAAAATAATAACTAGACATTTTGTCCCATTTTGAAGTAATTACTTTTGAACTCTAATTTCATAATTTATTCTACTAGCAAAACGTAGTTATTAGCGAAAATCGCTCTCTCTTTGACTTCAAATCATATTCTCAACTCAAAAAATTAATGAAAACCAGAAAATGGTTTAAAATAAATCGTATACGAATCGCATCGAACGATGTTTTAGCGAAATCTATCCTCTCCTCTCAGAGTTCAGCTGGCTCAATGGTTAGCGTCACCGCTTCGGAACCGGGAGGTCGCGAGTTCTATCCCGGGTTGTGTTTCGTACTCTGTTTTTGCTATAATTTGCAATATGTTTGCACGGCAAGCTTGTGGTAAGCTTGCTGCAAGTTCGTTTCATGGTGACTTCGGAGCTTTTGTTAACTTACTGCAAGCTTGCACTCTTGTCATGACAAATTTGTGGCAAACTTGCACTCTTGTCATGACAAATTTGTGGCAAGCTTGCTGCAAACTAAAATTGCTATCTGGGACATTATTTCAGGACATTTTTGTTGCAACCCTTTTTTCTTATTACTTTTTTTCTCATCTTCTTTTAAAACTTTTTATTCAAGTTCAAATTTCTATCTTTTTACTCATTAAAAATACAGTTAAAAATTGCATATATTTGAAAGCACTGGAAAAGTATAGCCTATTTTGATACCTCGTTCATTAATATTCGACATTTTGTTTTTTATGGATTTAAATACTTTACATATTTTTCTCCCACCTGAAACACACAGACGATAATAAGACAGATGATTTTATTTTATTCTTATTTGTTTGCTGTTTTAATATAATTGGCACAGTCTTTGAGTTACAACGGAATAGTGTGTTCTTGTGTCAGAATATTTATTTTCACTCCTGTGATTCAAAGTTTTATTTGGATTATTTTAAATAATTTTTTAATGATTTCAATTTAGAACTTCTCGGAGCTACTGAAAATTAAGGATTTATTTTTTTTCAGATTTTGTAATAAAATTTGTTTAATATCACACACCCACATGTATTTATATGTCTTAAGCATATTATTGTTTTTGTGTTATTTTGACAACATTCATGTATAACTATATTTTATTTAATATTCATATATGTCTTATAGGTAAGGTGTTTATTTTCTAGTATACTTGAATAACCAGCCGATTTTTTTTACTTTTGATGGTGTTTCGTGTCAGGATATAAAATATTTTATGTATTACATAGGCCCTGTGTTTTAGTGTTACTGAACTCCAAAAATGGTGGCAACTACTTTACACCAAAATTAGTGTAAAGGAACATTCCTGGTGTTTGATTACACCAAAAATTATCTTTGGTGTTTCACTACACCAAAAATAATGGTTGGTGTTTTACTGCACCACTTTTGGTGTAAAGTAGTTGCCACCATTTTTGGTGTTGTGTTACATTAAAATTTTTTACAGTGCATCTACACAGACAAAGACATTGTCACCATAAATGATTTTCTTAATCTTCCCGATATTCTTTTATTACAGTGTGGATCCTCAGAAAACTTTCAAATTGGAATTTCAGAACTTCTCCCAGTGAAAAAAGACTGCTGACTACAACCAAAACCACCCTGGTGTGACGATAAACCTTTAACTCTCTGTTTTGTTTCCACCATCAAAAACGTAAATAATCCCTATAGGACGTTTGAACGCTTATTTGTTGGAACGCTTTTCCCAATGTCTGCGGAAACTTCATATTTACTTCCTCCTTTAATGCCCAGTTCATTACATTACTTTAAGAAATTATCATACACTTGGTATAATTTCAACTTTGTAGTTATATTTTGAATAAGTTTTAAGACCAAGTCCTTATAAGAAGATAACGGAATATGATCTTCTTTCCATGGCAAGATAACCTCATAGCAACCTTCTTAATTTATAAAGATTGTTTTCAAGAAATTTGCTTTAGTTTTAAAGTCTTTTTCTTCCTTAGATATTTTAGCCGCTGAATCTGTTTTGTCTATTATCTCTAAATCCCAAAGATCCGTAATGGACGCATCTTAAATTAGCTGTGATGTAGCCAAGATATAAAAATTTTCTGTATCTTTATCCAACGATGACTTTCCTAATACAGACCAGCCGAAAACAGGTCTCTACAGATAGAACACCACAATTCAAATTTTCATGTCTTCCAGTAAGATGAGGAGAGAAGTTGCGGCAATTCCATCTTCAATTAATACATCTATGGGCCCCCACAGCTTCTTCAGTATCAGTAATTACGATATTCATAGCTCGCACTTTTTTAATCCATGGACTTTTGGGCACATTATCACAAATATTACCGGCTGATTTAATACTTCAAATTGCTTGATAAAGTTTCCGTTAAGATTTACTAATTATACATTGTATCAAGAATGTTTTCCTTCACCAGTTTTCTTCCCGCTAAAAAGAGAAAGGATAATAATTTCATGTCTAACAATCCTACATCCTAATTTTACTGCCGTATCCTTTAGAATATAGGATCTCTGGAAACCAGTATCGAGAAGAGTCCAAAACACGTAGGCATTTATGTGATTCTTTGTGATCAATGAGCAAAGTTTATAGGAATATTTCTGGAGATTTTCAAAAGCTGGAAAAGATGTTATATCTTGTTTTGCCTTCTTTATTGAAAACATTCTTTTCGCTTCTTTTTTCTGAAAATGTGAGTAAAGTGGGACACATACAGGAACATGGTGTCTATTACGTATGATACATTTAAGTATTGCTTTACACCTTCTAGAATTATGCCCGACATTCAAACAAGAAAACTATGCTTTTTACCCTTTAAAACCCTTTGTTTTATTATAAGACAAACAATTCTTTAAATTTATCAATCTTAGATTTTATCAAAATTCAAATAAATAGACATAGTTGTGGACGCCATATGTTGCGTATTCACGCCGTAAAAATTGAAATAAAAAATAATTACAGATTCGCCTTTAAACAGGACAAAATGTTTTTATTTTCCTCAGAACGTATTTTTTCACATTTCGAAATGCCATATTATTAAAAAATTAAATTCATACAAATTTTGTTTCCAAATGTTGATATAACTTAAAGTTATATCATAATTAAAGATTAAATAACATAGAGAGTGAACTGGCTCATGATATATAAAATTAAAATAACTGAACTGAAGAACAATTTTCGTACATTAAAGTGCAAAACTCAATAATAAAAGTCTCTATATAGATTGGGTATGCAGCCGCGGAAAAAAATATAAAAGCTGGAGAAAAATCGCCAAATATCGAAAAATTCTACGATTTCCAAGTAAGTAATTTTTTCGTTAAATTTACTCTACCGAATGATTAACGGAAATAATTTTTTTAAAAGCTCTCATATTTTTTGAATTATTTAAAAATGATCAAATATATTGTATGCAGCTTGGAAAAAAATATAAAGTCTTCTGCTCTTTACATTATTTGAAAGAATAAATAAACTCAGAAGCATTTCTTTCCGATTCTAGAAAAAAAATTCAAGTTTTGTGGATAAAGAATTGTTTTATTTTTGTGTATTTTAATACCATGCGGAGACGATTATATTACAGAAACTCAATAAGGTAAAATACAAGCTTTTAAAGATGTTGGTTAAAGTGGTGACGAAATTACACGAAAAATTGGCAGATTGAAGGCTGTAATTAGCCGCCTTATTATTAAACCTGGTAACTTTGGCCCAAACAGTCAACAGAAAGGTCAAAGATAATTTATTCAAGGCGATAATGGAAGATACAGAATCTCCCCTTCAAGCCAAAAATGTCTTCATCGCAAATTAAATATGTGCTGAAATTGCCCCTCACCAGTCAAATAAAAAGAAATGCACTACATAGAAGTCCCTGAGTCGAGTACAAGAAGCTGAAAGGAAAGCTTCCACTTTCTAAGCGGCATATTGATTCACATATACATTTTGATCGGAAACAATTAACAGTTGGCCTCAAATGGAATGATGTGGTGAAGAAAAATGTTTAATTTCATGAGCCAGTCGCATTTAAGATTTACTGGTATGATTTGTATACATTTTTTGCCGCATTTGAAGCCTCTGGTGCTACTGTAATTGTTTTTTTCGAAATCAAAATGAATTCAGTGTTATATTAGAACATGCTGGCAGATAGTGTGTTGTCGGTTGCTGTTTTCATTACATCAGGGGATTGGGCATTTCAACAAGACAATGAAGCCGTGCATATTTCGTGCTCTACAAAATCCTGGATGAAGTCGAATTTGGTAAAACCTTTTCTAGCTCGGGATGTTTACGAGAATGGACGACACTATAGAAACAGTTTTTATCTAAAATTCACAATTAAAGTTGCTGGAATAAAATTGACCAGGCTATCTTTCAAACTCTCTCTCTGGTTCTATGAATCGATTATTAATACAAATAATACAAAAATGAAGTTCCTACTTTACTTACTAAAATGTCACACATATCGACTCTAAACATTTTTCCAACTTCAACTGTACAGATATTTCTCTAATTCCTTATAAAACATTCATAAGGTAAATAAAATTAAATTTATATTTGCTGTAAATTCCTTATATCACGAAGAATTCAGGAAGAATCAGCAAATGAAAGGCACAAATGAAGTTGTTTGTTCTCTTCTCAGTGGGAAAGGAATGATTAATATCGATCTGATTTCGAGGTTGTTCTTGAGTATATGATTTTCTCAGATATTTCTTTCCTCCTTAACGCTTAATAAAAAATACAGGGTCAGAGAGGTGAAAGGAATGTATTTCCTTGAAGTTGACCGGACGACAAACCTGGGCCCTTAGATGGGTTTAAGTGCCTTAAAAAGAGTTTACTTTAACATCATGTCTACAGATAAAAAATTTCGCTCCAAACAAAAGCGGGGTTTGAGAGGCGTAGCAGCTTTGAGAAGTTTTACTTTAATGAATTATAAATTGAAGACCAAAAAGCAGAAAATTAAATATAAATGAATATTTCTACTTTTTAGTGGATTAATGAAGGAGTGTTTTAAATAAATGTTTATTAAATTTATTTCAGCGTTAATTTTGGAACAAGTTTCCTTCCCTGGGATCACGGCAGGAGCGCATCGGTTGTGGTCCCACCGCTCTCACAAAGCCAGGTGGCCACTCAGTCAGAGGTTTTCTCTGCATTCTGAACAGCGTCGCTTATCAGGTAAAGCATTTCCAATTCAGATCCCTGAATAATCTTCCTTTGGCATTTGCAACTCTCTTAATGTTCTACATTTAGTTCCAAGTGCAGTAATATACCTCGGTATTCGTCGATTTTTTCCCTCGAAAAAAATATGTTTTTTCGGTTTTCGTCGGTTACCTCAGTATTTGTTGGTTCGCCCGCGTGACTTCGCTGCTAATTTTGCGAAAACAAATGGCGAAGGTGCGACTTCGGACAAGTCTGGGGCTGAACAATTTGTGTCGGAATCCAAGGATTACGTAGAGGCTGAAGGATAGAGGAAGGTCCCCTGATAAGCCTTCAAATGTCATAAACTGACCTCTTTTGGAAAAAAATGACTAAAAGAATTATCATTGCACAGGAGGAAAAGGCAGTGCCAGGTGATTGTGATTGCAAGTGAAGCACTTACTCGTGTACCATTCAGAATCTTCTAGAAAGTTGAGCATTTTAATATTCATTTAGTATTAGTTTCTTAATGCTTTTAATAATAAACATCCTAGTTATTCTATATACACTGAATTTTTGGAGGATCTAATTATAGGAATAAATTGGATTCACATGGAAATAATTGCCTCGGTTTCGGATTTCGCCGACTGTTTTAGAACGTGTTATCAACGAAAACCGAGGTATCACTTTGGTGTAAATGAAGTGTAGACAAGAAAAAAAATTATTTAATAAATGTACATGAAGATAGAAAGGTTTATATAAGCTATTGTTTACGAGTTCAATTTTTAGTAAGTTGTTTCTGGAGGAACATTAAAAGGAATGTATTTTTTCATTATTTCTTTGGGTTCATTCTTTTTATCCAGAAATTGTACGTATATTTGTTTAGTTTCATTTATATATATAGTATAAATCGTAAAATGAGAAAAGTTTAAAATGTGAAATGAAAAACGCAATAAAAGCACAATAACGTTTCTTCAGGGGATGAAGTTATTGTGCATTGATAAATATAAAAGTTTGACATTTTCTTGCAATCAGTTACGCCGAGAGGAATAAAACACTGATTTTCATCCCTAATGCTAAACCAAACCAAAAAACAGAGAGAGGAGCTTTGGATAATTTAAACAGAAGTACCATGTCATAATATTAGAGAAAAGTAAGAATAAATATTTTACGTACCAGAAGGACGGATGTTGACGTTTTGCGGTGGGTCATGGTACAGACTGGCGTTGAATGGGTGTGAACAGCGTATCGAGTAACCAGTGGAGTGTAGTATGTTGTGAACTATGAAGATTAAATGGAAGAGCGATAACGATAGAAAGCGTAGAGAAATAGTGGAAGAAAACAGTAAAAATTGAGAGACCAGCGAAAAATGTTTAAAACATGCGTTTTCGAGGTAAAATATCAGACATTACTGACTTGAGTGACCCTACCACGAAGATTATACTTCGCGTCGACATCTCTCTGATAAGCAATCCTTTACTTACATCTTAAATCCATTAATCAGAAGTTCGTAAGTGAGGGGGAATTTTATTAATATTGAGGCTATTTCTAAAGTGCATGATTTGCTTTTCAGCAGAATTAGTGTTATTGCAAATTTTCTTGATTCCTATATGTTGATTAATAATTGTGTTTTTGTAGATTTTATATGAGATATTAAAGTTCCAAAATATAAATTTATTGACGTTAAATTTGAATTCGTTTCTTTTGTCGTGAATGTCAATTTTTAAGTCGTTTTTGTGATCTAAGCATAAAGCAGGAAAGATCGCTGGAGATTGATTGTTGCTGGTTTTAATAAATTTGGGTTCTTCTGGGTAGATGGTATTGCAAATAGAGCTGAAGTCTTGAAAATTAGAAATTATAATATCATCAATAAATCGGAAGGCAGAGTATAGGTTTAAAACGAAATTTCTTTCGAAGAAATGAAGAAAGAGGTTGGCTAGTAAAGGTGAGAAATTTGTTCCTTGTGGGATGCCTTTTGTTCGTTGGAAAATATTTTCTCCGTTAAAGATAAAGTTATTGAATATGCAGTAGTTGATGAGGTCTTCCCAGAAAGTTAGTAGGATTTTAAAAAGATTTTTAAGATCATAGAAGTAGTTCATTGGTACCACTTGTAATTTATTTATTGGAATACTTGTGAAAAGATCTTGAAAATCGTAGGTTTCTATTGTATCAATTTTGTTATCATTAAGGAATTCAATTACTTTGTTATTGTTTTTGATAATCCATGTGAAATTTTCTTGCTCAATATGATTTAGGATGATATTAAGATGTTTTGAAAAAATTGTTCCAGGTTTGTTCAAGTAAGTGTTAGCGCCGCAGGTGATATAAAAAAATAGGTATAATAAATTATATATATATATCTATATATATATATATATATAATTTATTTTATCTACCTTTACTTTTATTTTATTTTTATTATATTTATTTATCATTGCATATTCATTTTTATATATCTATTATTTTCGCAATAATTATTATATTATTTATTTATTCTGTTAATTTTTAGCTATTTATCTTTTCTTGTTTTTTACTATTTCATTTTTGTTAGAACGTTATTGTTACAGTTAAACTCTGGTTAAACGAACTCGGATTACCAGAAAGCCAGATTATCCGAAATGCCACAGAAATCAGAAATCTAAACAACACATACTGTACTGCATGAAAATAATCGCGAATGTGAGACTTTTTTGTAACGATATCTCTACTTTTTTCTTTTAAGCCTATCCAAGAAGCTTGTAAATTTTAGATGGATAAATTAAAATTAATAGATATTTACTAGATTAAAATTAATAGATTTTTATATTATTAATAATATTAATGACGATATTGCAAGAGAGCCCTAGAAAGAACAATAGCCTACGCCGCACCAGCCTGGTGGACCGGCACAGTAAACCAGTGCAACAAAATAACATCAATCCAACGCCAGATCCTCCTAGCAGTCACGGGGGCTTTTCGCACCACTTCAACGGCAGCGCTGCACGTCATCAGTGGAATCGAGCCCATCGACCTTATATTGGAGATGGAATCAGTTATCTACAGAGCAAAACAAGGTGAGCACATCCCCAGCTTCCTCGGAAAGGACCTATCTCCAAACAACATAGAGGTCTTCACAAATCACTGGCAGCACCCAGGCTCCATTTCTCCTCCAAGGTGGAGCTCCGGAAACACCCAGGCAGCCTTCGCTATCTACACGGACGGGTCCAAGATTAATAGCCAAGTCGGAGCCGCTTTCTGCACTTTCGGGCCTGATGGAGATGGAGAACACCTTTATAGGCTGAATGACCACTGCTCGGTTTTCCAGGCAGAGCTAACCGCTCTCCACCAGGCTCTTCGCTGGAAAAGATCGAACTGGCCAAGCGAGCATTTCCACATCTTCTCTGACAGCCTTAGCTCGCTTAAAGCAATAAACAAGCTCCGGCCAAAGAACAACTTGGTGGAAGATGTCAGAAACCTGTGTGACAACAGCATCTCTCTGCACTGGGTGAAAGCACACATCGGAGTTGCAGGGAACGAAGCGGCGGACAGAGCAGCAAAAAGAGCTTCTGAAAAACCAGACATCGACATACACCTGGGGGTCCCAGAAAGATCCTTCCGTACAACACTCCGCAAGCTACTCCACGCCGAATGGCAAATCAGATGGAACACAGACAGAAATGGCAGGTTCACCCAACAGCTTCTTAAGGAAGTGAAACCCTCCAGGTGTATTAGCAATACCTACATCTCACAACTGGTTACAAACCATGGTCTCTGTCCGCAATACCTTAAAAGATTTAACCTTAAGAACTGCAACTGTCGATGTGGAGAGGACACTCAGGACGATGTTCCACACTACGTCTTCTCCTGCCCGCTGACGAGCCACCTCAGAACAAGCATTAAACGCGACACACGGATCTCCCAGATCCTAGCGGACAAGCGCCTGGAAACCGAGGTAGTGCAGATCCTCAGTTATGTCTACCATCAGCAAGAATCTATCCTAGAGCTGGTGGACTGACCAGCGCAGTACTCCAGCACCATCCCCACAGGGGTGTCGATTTTTTTCTCTCGCCCCCACCTCACTGTAAATACCATCATCATCCTCATCTGTTACATCTAAACAGCCGAAAATTGGACGTTATCAGCAGAACTCTTTATTTCGGTCTCTACATGTAACATAATATCTTTGTTCTTCCTCATTCAAACTCCAACCCTCTGTAACCAAAAAAGGGAAGGAGGGAAATAAAAATGAAAAAATGTGTAAAGCCTTTCTTTGTAACTGCTCTCTGTTCAAAGCCTCAGAGCCTTGTGTATGGGCTAGGCCATGTAAATAACTGTAACCTCTCTTGTTTTGCAAATAAATTCTAGAAGTGGCGCCGATGGAGCTGACGGAACTACAGTCAAGGTGAGTGTCTTGGTTCTTAGGTTGGTGGCGGTTCTGCGGCTCGCGGCACCCATCTGCTTCCATCGTTCCCTTTCAACTTTTTTTTTTTTCGCATCCTCGTCTTCCACCCAGCACATTCCCCCCTTGAGCCACCCGAGAAATTGGGGACCTTAATATTTTAACTCTTTTCTCAACTAGCCTATGCCCGGTGTAACGCCTTTATTGGCACACACCCTATTCCCATCAGACTTACCTATGCCTACCAGGGGCCTTCCGTCCGAAATTGCCGGTTCGAATATTGCGCCAAAGGAGGGTTAACTTTAATAAAGAACATAAGTGCAGCCTACAAAGAGAGTTTTCAATTCGTTAAAAACTGAAAAAAATATTTTAGAATTACATAGTGTAATTTGACACAAAATAGTAATAAATGTTCATGACTTCTCCGAAAAAATCATTATCCGAAATGTGGCATATTACTGACTAGCAACATATATAATCATACTATATTAGTGGCCTAGCAAGCGTAAATGATCCCCGGTGCGTGGTTTATTTTCAAACATTCTCATAAAATTTTTTATTTTTTCTTGGGACCCCTTAATATGTGTCATTAATACTTTCCTTGTCTCAAGGTCGTTACCTCGCCGCTTTCTAGTATCCCAGCTAAAAAAAATCTGCAGAAAATCTGCAGAACAAAATAAATTTTCTTAAATAAGTTTTCTTAAAGATTTCTGCAGATTTTTTGAAGACAGAAAAAATCTGCATTTTTTCTTCAATTTAATCTGCAGAAAATTTTCTTATTATATTTTTCTCTAAATATTCTGCAGATTTTTGAAGACAGAAAAAATCTGCATTTTTTCTTCAATTTTATATGCAGAAAATCGGCAAAAAAATTTATTTTTATTTTTTCTTTAAATATCCTGTAGATTTTTTAAGACTTTGCATTTTCTCTTCAATTCAATTGCAGTTATTTAGCAGATTTTCACAAAATCATTAAACTTGACCAATATCTGTTGATTTTTTTGAAGATTTAATTGCGATTTCATAATATCTGCATTTCTCTAAATACATATTTTGCACCATATTCTCTAATATTGCAGCTTTATTTTCCAAAGAATATAAAACAAAATTAGAATGTAATTATCATTATTATTTAATTCTACAGCAGACAGGAGATTCAAAAAATTTCGCAATCGAAAATTGTCTTAGGCACTAAATTTTTTAAATATGCCACTGAAAAATGAATTCTAAATTAATCTTTAAAATAAATATTTGAAGTTTTACCATTTTAATCTTTTCCCCTATAATTTAATTAATTTCTAATTAGTTTTCCAACTGTCTTTCTGACTAGCTATTTTCCTACAAAAAAAAGGAAAATTGGAGCTTGTGCCCTTTGGATGGAAAGAAGGCTTACTAGAAAGATAGAAGGTGAAAACGAATTTATAGAAGCAGAGAATATAAATTATTAAATAAAAATATTGCTAATCCATCTGTTTACTCATCTCTACGACTTTGAAACACTTATTCCGACCCTGGTTGATTTTTACACCAATAGACGACGCTAAAATTAAATTAGATTAATATATTCCCATCTCGTGTATTCCCGTGCCGCGTTGTAGTTAGCGTTCCCGCCAGTCAACCATAGGATCGCAGGTTCGAATCCCGGACAGGATGAGGTTGAAGCTCTGTCACAATCTGAATCTAGTAAGTTGAATCCGAAATTAGATTAATTAAATTAATAATTACATTAATTGCAATTAATAATTAAACCTTGACTGTAGAAAAATCTACCGAAAATCTAAAGGTATTTGGAACATTTTTTTCAGATATTCTACATTTTTTTTCTGCAGAAAATCTGAAGGTATTTGGAACATGGTTTTCTTCATATATTCTGCATTTTTTTCTGCAGAAAATCTGAAGAAAATATGTTCCAAATACCTTCAGATTTCCTGCAGATTTTTCTTAGCTGGGATAATGCCAAAATAATGTGTCATTCCCTGCACAAAAATTGCTGACTTTGGGCAAGGCCGGTAGCGCCGCGAGCACTCAGACTTTTACTGCACGCCTAATTGAGTGAAAAGGTAGCAGCTGTACACCCCCTTCCGACTTATGATAGCATGACACAAAGAGTTCGTAGTGAAAAAACCCAACCAACTTTGCATTTTGGACAACTTTTTTTTAACCGATTGAAACCAGCATTTGACACAGATCTACAATTATGGTTTGAAGAAAAATAACAAATTTCATTGACCTATGTCATGGCGTTTAAGAGTTATGGCCTTCAGATGAGAGCGAATATTCTGACAGACCGACAGTCAATGCGTTGACCGACATGAACATATATGATAAAAATTTTTATTGATATATCTGTTCCAGATTTTGAGTTATCGTGTTCGCATGAACACGGACAGACAGACTTCCCGAGGATGAATTTCATTCAACATTTGATAGTAATCTACAAATATGGTGTAAAGGTAGCATACCAAAATTTATCCGTCTATCTGAAACCGTTTTTGAGTTATCGCATTCACAGACATTCGAAATATGGGTTTTTCTGACTCAGGGGGTAATAAAATTTAGACATTCAGCAAAATCTAGAGGAGTAATTTTTTGACAGTTAAAACAATTTCTCTTTGTATACGAGAAAGTAGAAATTGATTCGAAAATATTCAGAACTTTCTGAACGTAGTGAAAAGCTACGTCACAACGTTTTATCACACACACATGCATATATATTACAAGCATAACTATATACAGATTAATTCAGCACGTAATTCTTTCGGCTAATTGACTTAGCCAACTAACTGCGTGTTCAGCGCCATATTGCAGATGGTGACGAAAATTGGAATTTTGTTTGGGTAAATCGAAATTCCATTGATGGAATACTATGCAGACCAAATTCGGTCACATTTTCTTAAAAAATATTTTAAATCGAGCTCCGAGTCTTTCACGTTATTTTGTGGCCAACCTGTGATTTCCCACACTATTGTACGGCACTGGCTTACTGCAGAGAATGTCATATTATTACAGCAGTAGAATATGTGAATAATGAAAGAAATCATTTCGATTATTGAATCTTCGGAAGTCAAACGAAATTTCTAATATCTTAATGAGTAATAAAAACTTTCACATTATTAAAATGCTCCAAAATTCATCAAACATCATGATGAGGACCAAATGGAAGAGCTAAAATACTTTAATCAATTAGACATGCTATCTGTAAACGGAACGGTCTTCCAAAAGTAGCCCTACTCTATTTAATAGAAACCGTTCTTTTAATATACTCAAGAAAAAAAATCATTGCTCATTAATTTTGATTGGTTTCCACTTATGTGGGAACAAAATAATTAAATGGTAATAGAAATGTTTCCCTTTATTATACACATTAGCGTAGCGACTGGAGAGCAAGGGGTATAAATGCCCCGGGAGTCGGTTTTAGTGGGCGCCATGGAGTAACATTTCACTGCATTTATGCCATTTTTAAAGAAAAATATGATGAGAGATTTGGTTTGTTTTATGGTAGAAGAGCCTGTTTTCAGACTATTCTTCGCCAATCGTGTGCTTATTTTTCGTAGAGTAAAACGTTCCATTGAAAATTCAATTAAAATGAGTCAGTTAAGTCAGAAAAGCCATGGTAAAAATTCGAGCTTAAACAAGTAGAAAAAACCAATAGATTTGAAAAAAGTTAAAAGATGAACAATTGATTGTCTGCCAAGCAACATTGGGAGAGTCACTGCTGTTGTTTCGAAGTGCTGTAAGCTATGAACAGTAAACACAGGGCATTGAATTAAGATATAGAAAACTGTAATGCCACTATTACAGTTTGGGCACATAGGCATGTGATCACCAAGCATTAGATATTTGTGCTTACCTGTGTCCTATTCGTAGCCGAGTTAAGATCGTACCGCTCTTTCTGTTAGTTAAAGAAGGCCAGTTTTCGCCAATAGGTTTAACAGCATGTAACTTATTTTCATTTTCCGTACTCCATTAATTTTGCCACTTCAAGTAGATATCAACGCTTATGTTTTTTTTAAATCGCAAAGAGGAATGGGTGTGTTTAAAAAATGGCAGGCCAATTTGGCAGTTTTGTCAGTCTGTTCATTTCCTTTTATTATTATAAGCTTTTATTCAACTTGACTGTCGTGTCCTGAAATCGTGATATCGATTTCTTACCCACTTCCAATCGAGCTACAGCTTTGACATTTAGCACAGTGATGGGTTTCCTTCGACAATACAATATTTTGCAAACAAATTTGCAACGTATACATATTTTAAACCTAACAAAATGATATAAAAAATTACGTAGGGTTGTAACAACACCACGAAGCTAACAGAGAATACGCTATACTTCTGCCGCTGCTCCTATGAATGACGTAATAGCTCGTGTTTCTACGCGTCTTGGGTTTACTTTTTACTAGATTTCTCCAACAACCAGATATAGGATTTTTTTCACTTCGTGTGCACCAAACGTTTTGTAAGTTATCATGTAATATATTGTGGATTTATATTTCAGAAAGTTAATGTCATTAAATCATTTTAAAAATGTAATTGTACATATGAATATAATAATTTTAATATGTATTTTATATTGGATAATTCAATAATTGAATTTTTTTACTATGCCTAGCACGTCGTGTGTATTCGTGTCAGCCGTCACTAAAAAGTAGAAAATAAAATAAATAATTTAAAAAAATTAAAGTATAAGCTTTTATTAATGCGAAGAAATGAAGGCAAAAGTTGAAAATAATTTTTCTGATTACAATAAAATGCATGGTTCGATTGAAACCGTGGGCGCCCTATATAGAACCTTATATTTTGTGTATAATTTCTTAAGCAAATGAAATATTCCTAGAAGGTAAAGGCGCCCACGCTTTTATTCGAACCATGCATTTTATTATAATCAAATTTATTTTCAACTTTTGCGTTCATTTTTCCGCATGAATAAAAGCTCATACCTTAATTAAATTTTTTTTTTATTTGTTTTATTCCTACGTGAGATGAAATCAAAATAATACTGTAAAACCTCGGTGGAAGAAACTATTAAAAAGTTCAAAAACTACAAAAACAAGGGGATGACTATGATACTGAAGTGATTTTATTGACTGTAAAACGCTTAATGAATCGAACATAATTTCCACAAAGTCTGTTTGAAATCTCTGACATAGCATGCAAAACTGCAGTGATCTCCGCTGTAAAAATAGAACAATCTGTATGAAGTTTAAAGCATAAATTTTTTCCGGAAAGATTGGGTAAATACCTTATATCCATCTCTATAAACGGGAACAAATTATTGATAATGGGATCTATGCTCCTGGAATAGTTTGAAGTAAGCATCATCTGCTGAATCTGACTTGATGAAGTTTTCGAATGGATTAAGATAATAAAAGTTATAAACCACCCATGAAGGAAAACTGTTGTTTAGAAGATGGAATACTTTAATACAGGTCACATTTAATTCTGATAAAACAGTAAGTATTCTGGTAAAAAATGTAGGTATAAAAGATTTTCTAGCTTCCTGTAAACGAAGCAGAAAAGGATGAAGCTGAAGTTTATGAAAGGGATGGTTAGGATGCTATTCAATTTTAAATTAGTATTGCAGAGAAAGTATTTGTCAACAATGATTAAGATCTGTCACGTTGCAGTCAACATTTAGACTTTTTACTGAAGAGGTTCGGAAAGCTCCAGAACAAATCCTGAGATCAGTATGGTGTACAGGGTCTACTTTTTGAAATTCGCTCTTTTTGGCTGTGCCCTAGATCATGCAGCCATAGTCAATTTTTGAAAGGATATCAATTCTATAAATTCTCAACTAAGAGAGTCTGTCTGATCCCCAGGCTATATTAGAAAGGACCTTCAATATATTCAAAGCCCTTTCACTTTTTTGCACAAGGAATGTATATGAGGTTAAAAAGTTAGCTTTTTGTCAAAGGTTATTCCCAAAAAACGAATTTCCTTAACGAATGGAATCGAATGACCATCTAATGTAATCTCAGGATCTAAATGAATATTTCTTTTTCGACAAAAATACAAACCTGCTGTTTTGGATGTCGAGAAAGTATATATCTTACCTTTGCTTAATTTTATTTACTGCAGTTTAGATATGTCTTTCTTTAAAGTCCATATGAGTCTATATAAAGTCCTCGTGCAAGAAATGAACAGGTCGTCTAAATACAGGTATCTTCTAATATACGGTGGTAGCTGGTTTAAATTATTGTTATTTTTTTTAAATATAGAGGGTAAGATTTAAAACATTACCCTGCGGTACACCTTCTTCTTGCGTAAAATATCGGACAACTCAGATCCAACCTGAACCCTTAACGATGTCTTAAAAAGTTTTGAATAAAAATTAGCAAGTTCCCTCTCAAGTTAAAATCATACAGGTCTCTAAAAATGCCATATCTTCAAATGCGGTCATATGTCTTTTCAAGATTAAGAAAAAGATGGCCACAATGTGTTTTCTTTGTGAAAAAGCAAGGCGTATGTCATTTTACAAAGCTAAAAGATTATCTAATGTAGATCTGCCTTTCCTGAAACCATTTTGCAATGGACAAAGAATATTGTTTTCCTCTAAAAACTAGAAACGTCGGTTTATCAATTTTTCTAAGACTATGCATATAGAGTTTGATTGGGCAATTACACGATAGTTCGAAGGGTTAGTGGGATCTTTGTCTGGCTTAAGAAGGGGAATGACTATTCCCTGTTTCCATGAAGATGGAAAATATTATTCATTCCAAATTCGATTGAAAAGATGTAATAAGTGCTTCTGAGAATTAAAATTCAAATGCTGAATCATTGTATAACCGATGTTATTAGGGCCAGGGGAAGATTTATGAGTATGCGATAAGCATGAACGGAATTCTTGGAAAGTAAAGCTACTATTGTAAGGGAGATCAGAATGGGAGGTAAAATTTAATTTCTTTTTCTCAGATTTCCGTTCATAATTCAAAAAGTTTGAATTATAATTATGACTGCTTGATGTATTTACCAATGTAAAAGCAATGGAATTTGAAATGCATTTCGGAGAATATAATTTGATAATTTATATGCAAAATAAAGATGGAATTAGAAGTAGGCATGCCAGAAGCGTTTTGAACTCTCTTCCAAATTCGACGACTCGAAATTGAAGATATTATACTAGAAAAAAGTCTTTGCCATGATACCCTTTGACTATGCCGTTGAATGCGTCTTGCCTCTGCATAGGCCTTTTTATGCAAAATGTAGTTCTCAGTCGTGGGATATCTGCGGAAGATTCCGTAATAGGGCGGCCCGAAAACGTCGAAGTATCTTAGATCTTTTGCAGTAGTGCGTAGAAGTTAACGTAGAAGCGAACTCTCATCATTAAAAAGTGTGCAAAATCTTATATTTCTGAATTGGTATATTCTGTCGCCTCAATGGGCATAAAGTTGTGAAAATTGGACTAAAAATGGCTAAAATTCAAAATGTAATAAAAAATCACAGATTTATTTTATCAGTTTGCAGTAGTACAGAAAAGTTACTATTTTGTTACAACAACACCTTTACAAAATTTTAGAATTATAGGTTAATATCTTCTGCCTCCTCAACGACACCGAATATTGGAAATTGAAGGCGAATTTTTAAAATAATACACGTTTAACTTACCTGATTATGACGGTCGTCTTAAATCGAAGACTGTTGTATAATGTGCCTGGGTCTAAAGGCAGAGACCACACCTTAGTTAGTACAACAACAAGTTTTATTGAACACAGCTAAATGGAAGGTACAGCCATAATATATCATTTCGCGCATGAATACACTACACCATCCTTTTTTTAAAATAAAGAAGATTTCAAACAATTCCATAGAACATTAAATTATTAATAAACAAACCTATATGATGAATTACACTTTAAACTTAACATTAAAACTTGGCAACATAACGGCTAGGTGGTTTTACAACTCTGCCGTATCTGGTTCGATATGGATCCTTGTCTGGACTTTTGGAAATAAGTTCTTCAGAACTAGATTCTTGGCTAGACTGAAAATTCGACGCAGGCTCATCAACTGGTTCTTGAGGTCTTACTATAGGTGTAGAGTCTGGAATTGTATCACTGGTAGAGTATTCCTCGGAACATGTAAAATTCTTACAAGACGCAAAGTCAAAGCATTTATTTGATCTCAAATGTATCCGATTCCTTGTTCTTACTTCTCCGTTATGTGTTCGAATACGACAAGATCTAGAAATTTCGTTCTGGCGTAAAAATTCTGCCGGTTCCCATTGACGAACTCTATTTTACACGAACACAGAAGTTCCATGTTGTAATTCAGGCAAAGTTTTACGATAAGATTTAAGCATTGCACGTCTATCTCTCAGCTTTTTCTGATAGTTGTAATAATTCTCATTTTGGACTCCTCTATGTAACGACAAACTTGGTAAGATAGTAGAAAATTTCCGATTCATTCAGAGCTTAGCGAGAGAATAAATGGATCCTAGAACTGGAGTATCTTGGTATAACAACAAAGCCAAATAGGGATCTTTAGATTCTGCCAGCGTTTTTCTAAAAATTTGTTTGACAGTCTGTATGCTCCTTTCTACTTGACCATTGGATTTAGGATACTTAGCACTAACATTTACATGTTTAAATTTCCAACTTTTAGCAAAACAATCAAAGTCTCGGGAACTGAATGGCTGTCCACCATCACTTATTAACTCTAAGGGTATACCGTGTCTCGCAAAAATGGATTTAATTGCAGGTATTACAACTGTAGCTTGTAAACTGCTAATTAGCTGCACTTAAATAAATTTTGAATAGTAGTGCACTATCTCTATGTAATTTTTACCATTGAAATAGAAGAAGTCTATAGCCACTTTGACCCAAGGTGAAGTAGGAAACTCATGTGGAATTTCAGGCTCCGGTGCATTACCAATTTGAAATCTAGCACAAACTGGGCATTTCTCTATCATTTCTTTTGGCCAAAACACACATGTTCGAGCCATACTTATAGTTTTAACAATACCAAAATGTCCTTCATACAATCTATTCAAAATCTCTCTCCGCATACTTTCCGGTACCACTATTAAATCGAGCTTTAGCAATAAGTCATCAAAAAAATGCAGCTTATCTTTATATTGCTGATATTTTTCAGCCGATAAACTCATCCCCTTATTGCTATCCCAACCACATTCAAACACTGATTTTAATTCCTGTACTACAGGATCACTTTTATTATTATCGCTTATTTCTTGCAACCTAAGATCATAAATTGGTAGACTATCTACAACAGATAAAACTACAGAGTCTTCCGCAGGGGTTGGAAAGTGGTTTTTAATTAAGGGTGCCCTTGAAAGTGTATCAGACACAAACATTTCTTTACCGGGTTTATAGAAAATTTCATAGTCATAACACTGTAATTGCAAGTAAAGGCTTTTTAGACATAGCTATCAGTGGTTTGTGATCAGAATAAATCTGAAATTTAGTTCCATAGACACACTGGTGAAACTTCGTGCACCCATATACAACAGCTAAAGATTCTTTCTCAATATGAGCGTGGTTACGCTGCGTTGGATGTCAAAATCGATGAAGCAAATGCAATAGGCTTGCCCCTTTGCTGTAAAACAGCTCCTAAACCAAATGGAGATGCATCTACATCAATCTCAGATTCAACCCTAGGATCGAAGAAAGCTAAAACCGGGGATTTAGTAATTTGCTCTTTTACCCGATCCAAAATTTTATGATGGGAAGGATTCCAAAGCCAAACGGTATTGTTCTTAATTAACTCTCTAAGCGGAGCAATTAATAATGACAAATTTGGAAGAAACTTTGATAAATAATTTATAATTCCCAAATATCGATGCAAGCGTTGCCAATCCTCTGGTTTACTCATACTGAGAATTGGTTCTAACTTTGATTTATCAACAGCAATACTATCTGAGGACAATGCATGACCTAGAAATGTAATGCGGGTTTGACAAATTTGAGATTTTTTCTTGCTCAATTTTAGATTAAATTCTATACATCGCTTAAAAACTTTTTCCAATGTTTTTTTTATATTCTACCAAGGTTTTACCCCAAACAATTGAATCATCAAAAAACTTGTCTGCATTCTGGATATCCTCCAGCATTTCTGCCACTACTCTCTGAAATCTTTCTGGCGCACACTTCATACCATATGGAATACGCAAGAATATAAACCTTCCGAACGGAAACGAAAATTTACACAAACGCGAACTCTCCTCGTCAAGCGAAGTTTGCCAAAAAGCTGAAACTGCATCTAACACACTAAAATATTTGGCTCCTGCCAATTTACTTGTGATATCCTCAAATGTGGGTAAATTGTACTGAGGACGTTTAATAGCTCTATTCAAGTTTTGAGGGTCCAAACAAACTCGCAAGGTGACGTTTTTCTTCTGAACTCTAACTAATGGACTGACCCAGTCTGTAGATTCAGTCACTTTCTCTATTACTCCAGCCTTAACTATCCTATCAAGTTCAGCCTTTAAGGGATCTAAAAGAGAAAATGCAACCTTTCTAGTCGCAGAAACAACAGGAAGAGAGTTTTCACGCAAGGTAAGAAGATATTTACTTGGTAAATTACCCAATCCTTCAAATACTTGATTATATTTGCATAACAACTTAGAAATGCTTTCACAACAATTTACACTATTTACATTATCAGACTTCCTAATCAAACCTAACTTATCAGCAGAGGCAGTCAATCCTAAAATTGGTTGATACGAATTTTCAGTGACCAAAAAAATCTAAATGAATAACTGGAGAGTTTAAATCTTTTTTCACGGGTAATGTAGTGCATCCCAATAGCTCAATGGTTTGACCAGTATACGTTGATAGCTTAACTGAAGTTTTTCGTACTCCAAACCCATAAATGTCATTTAATAATTTCTAACTAATTATATTTTCCTGAGCTTCTGTGTCAATTTTAAAATTTAATGGTCTATCATTAATCAATAAAATAGCTTGCCAAGAGGATGACATCGAATCAGCACTCACAGTACCAATAAATAATTGTTCTGGTGGATACTTACAGCTATTTGCGGAATTGGTAAATTCTTTTGAGTTATTTTGGCATACCCGGTTGACGGAGTTTGATTTACAAGCACGATAAAAATGATTCCGCTTCCCACAGCTCCTGCACTGTTTACCACAAGCTGGACATCTACCTGAAACGTGATGGCTCCCACAGTACTGACATTTTCTTCTGCTACTTTCTTGTCTTTTTGCAGGTTGTCGAAACTTATTAGCTTGACCGGTATCTCTAGGCCTCACCTCCAGCGATGGCTTGAACCTTCTAATTGCGACGGTACTTCGCTGTTCCGTGAAACAAACTTGAGCCTGTAACTTAAAAGTTTCAGCAGCACGGCACATGTCCACCGTTTTTTCAATATCCAATGTCAGGTACTCGCAAGAGGCGTTCACAAAGTCTTGATTCACGCAGCCCTCGGACAAGTTGATCTACCAAAACGGAATCACTCAGAGAACCATAATCGCAGTTTCTATGCTGCTTTCGAAGCTCCGTAATAAAATCATCAAAATATTGTCCTTCCCGCTGCACAAACACAAATAAATTATGGCGTTCATAAGTAATATTACGCTGAGGGACGAAATAAGCTTCAACTTTTGCAAGAATGTCATTCATCGAGGCAGAAGAAACTTCATTGAACGTATTATAAATTTCCAGGCATTCCTCGCCAATTACATGCAACAAATCGCTACCTTTTGACTTTCAGGCTTAGCATTAGCGATGTCGCATACATAAAAATTTGAAAAATTTGCTTCCATAATTTCCAGGATTCCACGTGATTAGAATTCACTTCAAGGGCGGAGGAGGTTCAAGGCTTTCCATGGTTCAAAGTTAATCCAAAGTTTCAGTTTTCTTCTGACATCATGTTGTACAGCATACTCTCTATTATCCGTGCTCATTCAGGACTCACAAAAAATGTAAAGATAATCATTTTGACGCTTATCATCCATGTAAAATCGATGTTGATGCTCTATCGAGAGATTCATTCCGTGAAACCAGTGAGCCCAGACGGCGGAGTCTAAAGAATAGATTTTTTTTCTTCCTCCACGTGCAATCTCATAGGCTCAACCCCACATTTTATGAGAAATGAATAATCCACTTCCTGCTACCTCATTCTCGTACGAACACGCTTCTTCCTGACAGGTCATTCTTTAACTTCTTCCTCTTCCTTTACTTTCGCACGTGTTCCTTTAGTTTTTGCGTCTTGATTATCGTCAGTCAGTAGCGTGAAATTTTTACTGGTAAAAATGGGTGATGTGGAACGAAAACGAAACGTTTTAAATGTTAAACAAAAATTAGAAATTCTTAAAAAACTCTACAATCTGTGGAAACTTTGTTAGATTATATGGGACAAAGAGGATTTGATTGCGGCGACATTACTGCGGTTCGTAAAATATGTGTCGATTTACGACAAGAGATGAACAAACACCAGAAGCAAAGACGCATTATAGATTTTTTAAGCAGTAAATATTACAAGAAACATTTCTAGTCTGATGTTATACACCATGCAAATGCAAGTAATTTTTATATTTTTGCACTGATGTTGATTTTTTCTTTAATAAAAAGGAGTTTTCGGATTATCCGTGTTTTTCTATTGTCCGTGCGATCCCTCCCGGTGATTAACCCGGATAATCGGGAGTGCACTGTATTATGTGCCTGGGTCTGGAAACAGAGACCACACCGTAGTTAGAACAACAACAAACTTTATTGAACACAGAAAAATGGGAAGTTAGCGAACATGCTCTGTACAGCCTTTATATATCATATCGCGCATGAATACTCTATTGGACGAAAAATTAGATGATGCGAGAAGCTTCCAATTGTTGCTTTTAATAGCACTGAATACGACTTGTCAGGCATTGATTGCACCAACATACGTTGTGATCAGAAATTCTTATTAGACACTTGGACGAACTTTAGTTCTGGCGTTTGTTCTTCAGATCCAGCGAAGCATCAACCGGTCACGTTGAATTTTTCCGGCTAACTAACAACTGTAAATTGAATACTGATGCTTTATATATCAACATCCATCAAATGAGTTTCTTTGCTACCTTCGATTCTATTCATTCTAAGAGTTTACGCACCCTCATGGTTCCGAATTAAGTTTCATCATTCAATAAAGGATGTTGCTAGACACATGTAGCATTTCAGCAGCTCATCTCGGTACTTGCCTAAGGTGTATCGTGGTATAATTGAACCAGTAATTTCTCGTAACGCTTACATTTCTTCTCCAGGAAACATTCTTTTGGCCATGTTAACTGACGATAAATGCCATATTAGAACCCTTGCAGCTCGGCGAATTATCAAGGCAAGGGAAATTGGCCAGATGGAAATTGTGTTCATAGATTCGTTAGTCCTGCTGTTAAGTTTGGAGCTACAGACTACGTAGATCTCATTGACTGTCAATCTTGTTATGTCACAGTGCCTCTAGTTCTCAGGGAGATCAGTTATCATGAACGTCTGAAGATGATATAAAATGATATGCCAATGGACGGCTGGGAATTTATTAAATTTCCTTCACACAGGCAAGCAATTGAGCGAATTTTGAAACTCGTCACTGAAGCCTCCAGAGAAAGAGTCGGACCGCAGAACAGGGATGGATTTAACAGAGCAACACTAGAATCCAGAAACAAATGTCACAATTTGAGTCTGAAAAATATTACAAAAATAGTGCTTTGTTTCAAAGGTTGAATAAAGTTTATATTCGCATTATAATGTGGTAAGTAAAACGTGTATTTATTTAAAATGTCGCCTTTAATTTTGAAAATTCAGCACCGTTGAGGCGGCACAAGATATTAACCTAAAATTCTAAAATTTTGTGAAGGTGCTGTTGTTAATGAATAGTAACTTTTAAACACTACCGCAAACCGATCACCGAAATCTCTGATTTTTTATTAATTTTTGAATTTTAACCATTTTTAGTCCAATTTTCATAACTCCGCTCATTGAGGCGACAGAAGATATCAATTCAGAGTTATACGATTTTGCACACTTTTTAATTGGGAAAGTTCGCAATTTTTCCGCACTACCGCAAACAAAATCTAAGATACTTCGACTGTTCCTGCCCACCCTATTTCCCACGCTTTCTGTACTTTCTTTTTCGACTGTTAGCAGTCAATGTTTCATCTTTGTTTTTTCTGTTTCATTCCTGTACATTTTGTTTGTGGGAGGGAAGAATTGGCAGCATTAATGAGAGAATGAATTATTATATCAAGTGGTTCATCAATAGAATTATTATCCACAAAATGTATAGCCATGATTAAAAGGTACAGCTAAAAAATTCTGAAAATAAAATCTGCAGAAAATCTAAAGGTATTTTGAACATGTTTTCTTCAGGAACAAAATATATAATATCTGAAGAAAATTATGTTCCAAATACCTTCAGATTTTCTGCAGTCAATTAATATAATTATTAATTTCAATTAATTTAATTTGTAATTCAACTTACTTGTAATGTCGATGCAGATTGTGGCAGAACTTAAAACTCATACTGGCCGGGTTTCGAACCGCGTTCATAGAGTTGGCAGGCAGGAGCACTAACCACATGACGACACCGAACTACACAAAATGGGGATAAAATAACCTATTTAAGGTTTAACGTCACCATAGCTCTAGTGCCGCCATTTAGTGGTGTAAAAATCATTAATGGTCAGAACAGGTGTTTCAAAGTTATACAGATGAGTAATAGATGAGATTAGAAATATTTTTGTTCAATAATTTAGATTCTCTGTTTCAGTGAACTCATTTTTCACCTTTTTTTCTTTCTGATAAGCCTCCTCTCCATCTAAAGGCCGTAAGCTCCACTTTTTCCTTCTCTTTGGAGGAAAATTGCTAGTCAGAACGGCAGTTGAAAAACTAAATTGGAAATTAATTAAATTATGAGGGGAAAATTTAAAATGGTAAAAACTCAAATATTTATTTTAAAGATTAATTTAGAATTCATTTTTCAGTGGCATATTTAAAAAATTTAGTGCCTAAGACAATTTTCGATTTGGAAATTTTTTCTGCTGATGCATTCCTTTTCTATACAAGTATATAGTCGATATTACTAATTGAAAAAGGAACTGATGAAACTCCTGTCTGCTGTAAAATTAATCAATAATGATAATTACATTCTAATTTTCTTTTATATCCTTTGGAAAATAAAGCTGCAATATTAGAGAATATGGTTTTAAATATGTATTTAGAGGAATGCAGATATTATGAAATTGCAATTACATCTTCAAAAAATCCACAGATTATTGGTCAAGTTTAATGATGTTGTGAAAATCTGCTAAATAACTGCAAATTGAATTGAAGAAAAAATGCAGATTTTTGCTGTCTCACAAAAATCTGCAGAATATTTAGGGAAAAATATAATTCGAAATTTTTTGCAGATTTTATTCATATTAAATTGAAGAAATGCAGATTTTTCTGTTTTAAAAAAAACTGCAGAAATCTACTGATATTAACTGCGTTCTCACGTCGCTGACCGTTGACGTTCATAAGCATTTTGTCAGCACTTTTAAACATGCTTGCAACAAAATACCACGTGTTTTATGGTTGAGTTTTGAGAATTTTTTCTTCATTTTTGTTTAAAATGCTTGATTTCCTTTCAATATTTGGTTTTTCTTACTCTGTTTCAGTTGTTTTTCTTTTCATACTTAATACCATTTAGACTTAAGTTTGTCTAGAAAGCACCGAAAAATCATTTTTCCCACTTTCGTATGGGGTTTCCCTGTTGAAAATGCATCCTATACTTTAGCGTTCTGTTTATTACTTAACTCTTTCCAAAATAGTTTTGTATGTATTTTTGTCGTGTTAATGTATATATATATTACGGTTAATGTGGATAATAGGAAATTATGCATAATAACCAAATTAAGCCGGTTAAAGTGGATAATTTTTGAGAATTTACCACATTAACCGGTTATTAAGCATAATTACCAATGAAGTTCGGTCAATGCGATTATTTTCAACGGAGTAGCTTTCGCCTCTTCTAATATTCTCTAAAGTTGGTCTTAAAATTTAAAAATTTAATTTCAATTAAATGTTTTTAAATAAAATTTTTATTTATTTAGTGATTTTATATTTCCTCAATTACGTAATTGAACGATATTTATTTATTTATGAATTTAATAAAAATCGTTTGAGTGGAATTTTATGAAGTTGCTTGTTCATATTTTGGAATTCATCATTTCGAAATCTGTCTTCACTTGCTTTGTGGTTTCTTTGATTCTTCGCAATATTCATTCTTCTATTTCTGATAAATCTAGATTGTTTCTTCCCAATTGAAAATATTTGAACCGAGTAAATCTATAAATTCTTTACTATTCCTTTTTCTGAAAAATATGTGCCGCTAGTAGCGAAGCTACTAGCGGCAAATGCATTATATTTTTTACATTCTCTGAAAAATCCAGTGTTCTTCTCTAATTTTTTCAATTTTCTAACATTTAATGAGCTATCGAAGCTAATAGGTTCCGGTTTTCTTTGCTAGCGAAACCATAGTATGTTTTTTAAGTTAAGAAAATTAACAAGTTAACCAAATTTGCCCGGTGGCCACTTTAGATGATTCTGGTATCGCGAGCACAATTCACTTCCTGCTTCACTTGAATAATTAAAAACCGCAGATTCCTTACATTGAATGAGCTAGCGAAGCTCCAAGGTTCCGGCTCCCGCTACTAGTGAAGCCGCAGAATGTTTTTTTAAGTTAAAAAAATCTGCCCGGTACCCATTTCTGATGCCGCATGCAACGCGAGGGCAGTTGAAGTGCTACATTTAAAACAGGACACAGTGCAAAGACAAACCGTAACTGCCGCATTTTTAATAGTTTTTAAAAACGTGGCATTGAATAATAATGGAATAAAATAGGAAAATAACCAAAGTCATTCGTTTTATCCAAAACGTTTATTATTTGAGTTAAATGTGTACGTAAAAGTACTATAGACCATAAACATTATCTCATGACATCGAAATTATGTTAGAGTTGATTATTCAGTAAATTTTGCTTAATTAATCGCATTTACCAATGAAGTTTCGCCAATAATATCATATACCAATGTAATTTATCACATTGACCGAACTTCATTGGTAATTATGCATAATAGCCAGTTAATGCGGTAAATTACCAAAACTTTATCCACTTTAACCCGCTTAATTTGGTTATTATGCATAATTACCGTGGTTACTATGCATAATAACCAATTATCCGCATTAACCGTAACATATATATATATATATACAGGGTGTTCTTTAATTATTGTCGGGGTTTCCGTACCTAATAACATTCGAATAAAAAATATTACGCAAAAACCGATAACGTATTCGTAATTTACAACTCAAAGAATTTTATTAATGATATTAAAAAGATTAATGAATTTGCACATGCCTGCCCTTCGTGGCTCGTAACACATCGAGACGAAATTCGATTTCCCTCCAAGTGTTCTCCAGCATTTGTGGGGTAACATTTTGGATCGCAGTAACAATTCTGCGCTTCAATTCATGACGGGAGGGCACAGGGGTCTTGTACACAATGTTCTTGACAAACCCCCATAGAAAGAAGTCCAGCGGTGTTATATCTGGTGATCTCGGAGGCCATGGGATTGGTCCACCTCTTCCACACCATCTGTCGGGAAAGTTTTCGTCTGAAAAGTCACGTACAATCATGCCCCAATGTGGGGGTGCACCATCCGGTTGAAATATAGCATCTGGCTAATATTGCTGCATCTGAGGACCCGCATACATCTCCAGCATGTCAAGGTATGCCACGGAGTTTATTGTTGTTTCAGCAAAGAAGAAAGGTCCAATAACTTCAGTATGTGATAAAGCGCACCAAACATTCACCTTTGGGCTATCTCTTTCCAATTCTCGATATCGTGCGGGTTTTCCGAGCCCCATATTCTACAATTAAGTTTATTCACTTTTCCTGACACATGAAAAGTGGATTCGTCACTGAAGAACCATTTCCGAAGGTAATTTATTCGAGTCAAAATTTGTTCAGCGAACTCAAAAGGACGCACTTTGTAGGCATTCAGATGAAGGCGGTTATGGAGAACGTTCCATATCGTCGTATGCGGCATATGTAACTGCACAGCTGCTTGTCTCGTTGATTTTCGTGGACTGCGAGTAAACGTTTCTTAGATGCGATCAACATTTTCCTGCGAAGTGCTCGGTCTTCCCGCTCCCTTTCGGTGTAGAACGCTACCAGTTCCCTGAAATTGTGTTAACCAGCGTCTGATAGAATTATCCGAAGGAGGATCTTTCTTGTACGTGGTCCTGAAGCGACGTTGAGTAGTTATGACTGATTTAGTTTCGAAAAACCACAAAACACACATTGCTTTTTCTTGCTCGGTCGCCATTTTTATTTATGACGTCATAATTACCCAGACTACAAATGCGCTAAGATCGCATTGTTGCCACGTAAAATTCTTTGAGTTGTAATTTACGAATACGTAATCGGTTTTTGCGTAATATTTTTTATTCGAAAGTTATGAGGTACGGAAACCCCGACAATAATTAATGAACACCCTGTATATATATATCATACTGCTCTATATTCGATGCTATTCATCCTACGAAAATTTCTGTACAACTGTTTTTGTAGGAGTATTTTTCGCTAGAACCCATAGTTTTCGACGCATTTATGAAAAACTAGCAAAGCCCTCCTTTAAATCCTTGTTCAACCCCGCGCAGACCCTACCTGCGTTGAATTTTAATATGTCGTTTAAAGTACTATCCCCAGCAACTGTTCTAAATTTCAAAACTGCATTTGATATTTTCCCTTCGTTGACTGGACTACAAAAAGAAAGGGTCTTGTTTAGGGGAATGAATGTGAGTAGAGGAGGGGACTTCTTTCCCCCCACCACCACATTCATGTTCAAGACATACGATACTACCCTTGTATAATTATTACATATGCATAATATTTCTCTGAGGGTGATTGATTCTGAACTTTGAATTTATTTTAACATTATAATAAGGAATTTTAGAAATATTCGCTCTTAAAACCCCCTGTCTCTTCTAACCTATTGATGATACAAACAAAATGTAGGAAATTTTTGTAGTAAATTTCATGTAGTTTAATTTTGTAATTAAGGGATTTTCGCTAGAACCCATAGTTTTCGAGAGATTTAAGAATAACTGAAAATGACCCCTTTAAACCCACCTGTACCCCACACACACCACATCGCCGGGGACTTTTAGTATGTGGCTTAGGGCACTACGCCCAACAACAGCGCCAAATTTCAAAACTCCACCATTTTCTTCTAATCAGCAATTTTCGGCCTTTGTTGACTGGACTGGGAAACAACTGACCAAAGAAGAAAGCGGACCATCGCTTAGGAAGGAGTGTAATGGCTGAAAGGCTAGTAGTTACGGCCCATAAAACTAGTTTTTTTATTTCTCTCTCTAGGAGGACAAGGCTAGGCTTAGGAGGGCAATCAAACGTAATTTTTTCAGGCTGGATTTTTTTTATAAATTTTCCAGTTGATTTCATCCGAGAGATAGTTTAAAGGAGCGACATAGAATAAAACTTCACTGCGTTTATGCAATTTTTAAAGAAAAGTGAGATAAAAGTGAAGGTGAGAAGACGTAAAAATAATGACATACCAATGGCGCAATTTACGCGTGCTAAGCCATTGATAACGATAGGGATAAAAAAATAAATCCGATGATTTTCAGTCGGTCCTGTCCACTTACTCTCGCTACGCCACTGGCCGTAATGTCAAAACGTTAACGGGTTTATTTCACTTTTTGAAGTAAAATACGATAAGGGGGCGAAGAAATACCATGTCCCAGGCACTGCCTACACAAACTCAGCCACTGGGGCAGAGGACGAGGAAAATCATATTATGACTCGGGAGCCACTTATCCTCGCTACAACATTGATTATACCATTTTTCATATAAAGCAATATAGCTTGATGCGCTACGTGAGTACATGTTTAATTTACGAGAAGGCAATTTGGAAGGTTTGATCTTATGTTCCAGAATGACATCTACTCATAGTGCAGGGATCACCGGGTCCACCACAAATTCTCCGATATCGATGCAAAACAACAACCGCGGATTCTTCTTCGCTCATATTGGTTGGCTGATGTCTAAGAAGCATCCGGATGTGGCTGAAAAAGGAAAGACTGTTTTTATGGAAGATCTATTGGCTGACACTGTTGTTAGATTTCAGAGACGGAAAGAAGATTTTTATTATTTTTGTACACTTGTACTTAGCTTTCTTTAATTTATGTTTGTAAAAAAGTAGTTTTATAATAGATTTTTCACTAATGTCCTGATGTGCTAATGTACAAAAATTTTGCACAATTTTCTATGATGTGTTCTATTTCATAAATTTAATTTTTTAACATTTAATAAACGTTCTATTTTAACATTTAATGAATGTTCTATTTGAACATTCAATAAATGTTCTATTTTAACATTTAATAAACGTTCTATTTTGACTTTCAATAAATGTTCTAATTAACATTCAATAAATGTTCTATTTTATCAATTAATAAATTTTCTATTTTAACATTCAATAAATATTATATTTTCACATTTAATAAATGTCATATTTTATTATTTCATAAATGTCCTATTTTAACAACTGTTCAGGCCATTAATTTAATTTAATTTTGTTTCCGCAAATGTGTTGCAATTCGATCAAAAATTGTTTCTAAGGTTAAATATCTATAGTACACTGAAGAAACAAAAAAACTACCACAACTTCTTAATATCGTGTCGGGCCCCCACGAGGACGCATAAGTGACGCAAAACGACGTGACATGGACTCGACTTTTGTCTGAAGGTATCCTGGAGGAAATTCACACCATGAATCCTGCAGGGCAGTGAACAAATCCATAGGAGTGCGAGGTGGTAGAGATCTCTTCTCAACAGCATGTAGCAAGGCATCCCGGATATCTTCAATAATGTTCATCTCTGGGGATTTAGGTGGCCAATGGAAGTGTCTAAAGTCAGAAGAGTGTTGCTGGAGCCACTTGGTAGCAACTCTCGACGCTTGGGGTGTCGCATTGTCCTGCTGGAATTGTCCCAATCCGTCGGAATGCACAATGGACATGAATGAGTGTAGGTGATCGTAAAGGACGCTTAAGTACCTGTCACCTGTCAGAGTCGTCTCTAGATGTATCAGGGGTCCCATATCACGCCAACTGCACACGTCCCATACCATCACAGAGGCTCCACCAGATTGAATAGTCCCCTGTTGACAAACAGAGTCTATGGATTAATGATGTTGTCTCCATACTCGTACACGTGCATCCGTCCGATACAATTGGAAACGAGACTCGTCAGACCACGCAACATGTTTCCACTCATCAACAGTCCAATGGTAGTGTTGTCGGGCCCAGGCGAGGCCTAAAGCCTTGTGCTGTGCAGTCAACAACGGTCAAGAGTGGGCCTTCGGCTCTGATAGTCCATATTAATGACGGTCCGTTGAACAGTTCGCACGCTTACACTTGTAGATACCCCATCATTAAAATCCGCGGCAATTTGAGCAAGTATAGAATGTCTATCTCGTTTAAGGATTCGCGTCTGACGTCAATGGTCCAGTTCTTTCAGTCTTTTTCCGGCCGCTCCGATGTAGGAAATTTGATGTTTTACCGGATACCAAATATTCACGCTACACTCGTGAAATGGTCGTACGCAAAAATCCAAATTTCATGGCTACTTCGGAGATGCTATGTTCCATCTCTCGTGCGGCGACTATGACGCCATGTTCAAAATTACTTAAATGTTTATAAACTGCCATTGCAGTAGCTGGAACCGATCTAATGCATTTGTCAGTCATCTGTTGTCTTATATAGGCGTTGCCGACCGCATCGGCTTACTATGATTGGTTGCATATCTCCGTTATTTGCATATGCACGCCTGTACCAGTTTTTCTGGATCTTCAGTGTATATATCAGAAAATACATGTGTCTGTCTGTGTGTCGGTCACAAGAACTCCTCGTATACGGAGAACGGTAGTGATATGAAATCTGCACGCGACATTCTGGGCTACATTTCTAGGTCAACTCTGCTATTTTCAGCTTTCAGAATTAAATAATTCTTAAGACATTTAATTAAATAACGAAAATTAAACAGTTTTAAGCCTAATTATTAGACGTTTTTCACCAATAATTTCTGAAATATTTATTGAGCGAAAATTATTTTTACACCATGTTAAAGAGCAAACAGTTTTCTTTTTAATAATAGTTAGTCTATTGCAGTACAAGTTTTTCCCTAAGTGTAATTAACGTTTCATTATTTATTTTCAACACAATTTTTAACAATAATTTCTATATTTATAAAATCAAGCCGTCATTATTATAACCCTTTCATTCTAGCTACCGCGATGAAGGAATTAACTGTTCCATCCTAATCTGCAGGTAACTTTAAAAGACTACTATGCTGTGTACACTGGCTTGTACAGGAATGAAGAAGCATGACGCACGCTGAGGAAACTAACACATATTAATAACAAACTATAACGTTAATAAATTAACAGAATTAAAATAAGATTAGGGTAAATTATGATAAGTTAACAAGTCGACACGGAACATAAATGCTAGAGATGAAAGACGATTCTCGAAGATTTATACCACTTGACTAATGCGCGAGGTACAAGGCGCAAACAGGAACGAAGCTGTTGCCGCACCTAATTATTAGACGTTTTTCACCAATAATTTTTAAAATAATTACTCAACGAATATTATTTTTACACCATCTTAAAGAGCAAAACATTATTTTTTTAATGATAGTTTTTCCATTGCGGTACAATTTTTCCCTAATTGTAATTAACGTTTCATATTTTATTTTCAACACTTTTTTAACAATACTTTCTATATTTATAAAATTAAATTCAAGCTAATTTATTGTTTCATCAAATCCTTCATTCATGTGCATTTGCGAATGTTACAGTTAATAAGAAAATATGGTTTTCTTATTAACTGTAACTGTATGGAAAGGCAGACTTTTCATTTCCGGTTTTATGAAATCAGATATACCTCTTTTGATATGGTTGCACAGTAATCCAATCACTGTGCGATTGGAATAATTACTCTACCTATAAGATGTTTTGTTTACATTTAAAATTTTATAAATAATCCTTACGAGTGTATTAAGTCTTTCGATGTTATTTAGTTTGGTTCCTATCGGAGGGAAACGAACTACAGAGGAAAAAAGTTGTTTCACCGGTCTATCTGTCACAAGAAGTCTTCCTAAGTATTGAAGGGAATCGACATGAAATTTGCGCATGCAATTCTGGGGTCGTTTATCGATCAATAGTGCTTTTCTGGACTTTCCAAAACTATTTCTTAAAATATTTAATTAAATGACAAAATCAAGCTGATTTCAGGGGTTTTGAAATCAGTATTTCACCAATAACTTCTGAATTATATTTTGGCCGAAGATGATTTAAATACCATCTTAAAGAGCAGAAAATTTACTTTTTACTGATATGAATTTAAATGACATACGTTCTGCCCCCTCCCAATTTTAATAAACATTTCCAAATTAATTTCAAATTCAATTTGTAACAATGCTTTCTATTATTATAATAAAATTCAACCTGATTTATTGTTTTATCAAATCCTTCTTTCCCATGTGTTTGCCACCGTTAAAGTTATAATAAAAATATTTCTTGCTTTGAATATTAACAGAAAGGCAGAATTTTCATTTCCACTTTTATTTTGAAGCATGTTCACCTTTCAATATGTTAGTTTCAATGATGTTAGTTTAATAGTATCCCATGCGATGCTTCATTTAATTTTGAAAAACTTTTAAATGATCCTAATGAGTGTGCAAAGTCGTACGAAGGTTATTGAGTCGATAAAGAAGGGAAAGGAACCTAAGGGAAAAAGAAGGAACACTATCCAGTGTTTTCTGGATCAGGCACACAGACATCAAAAAGAAGAGAATGGTATTTGGGACAGAGCTGAAAAAAAAGCATCATATGAAGGAGCTTTTTTCGTCGATATAGAAATAACGGGTAAGGAAAATGGAGTTCCAAAGATTTCTAAATTCATGTCATATGGTGAAAAGTGAAGAGACAAAAGGATGAAAGGAGTTTAAGTCGTGGCCGAACGAAAATGAAACGAATGTGCTGTTGCAAAAAACTGTTTAATTCAGTTTAAACTGTTCCAGGTTCATAGATCTCAAAATATTGTCATCCCAAGAAACGCCAAGTATTTTTATAAAAAAAGCCTTATATATTAAAGAATAAAATAAAGTCAATAATTCAGATTAAAACATTTTACTTCTTAGCACATTAATAAAGTTTCTTTTTAAAATAAATATCTTAATTAAACGCTATTCAATTCTTCATCATCGAGTTAATGAAATTTGGGAAAAGTTATTCGGGCTTAAGTTCCCTTTCTATCAAAGCGTGGTGAAGAAAATGCTCAGAAAATTTTCAACTTAATCCAGATAATAATTTTAGTTTGCATCAAAGTTGCAGCAATCTTGCTCTGCAAATCAGCAAGCTTGCAGCAAGTTTGACACGACAACAGTGCAAGTTTGAAACAAGTTACTGGAAACGAGTTAGTCACCACGCGTCGAACTTGCAGCAAGCTTGTTGCGTCAAACATATTGTAAACCATAGCAAAAACTACGCAGACGAACCTCAGATACGAAACCCAGAAAACCCGATTCCATACCTGTCGTCTTCACCACTCAACCAGAGGGACTTTGATTGCGGAAGACAGACTGTTCTACAGAAAGATCGCAGCTACACGTTTTATTTTAAACTGCATTCTTGATATCATTAATTTATTTAATTTTGAGTTGAGAATATCATTTGAAGTGAAAGAGAGAGCGATTTTCGCTAATAACTATGTTTTGCTGATGGAATAAATTATGAAAGCAGGGTTCAAAAGTAATTACTTTTAAAAATATGAGACACAAAGTAAGTTATTTTTTTCAACAAACATTGACTGTTTTTAGGTTTAATTTTGCTTTTGAGCGTTAAAATTTCAACATTAAGAAAAAGGCGATGTATAGTTTTATTTAAAGTGCGATTTCTATATTTAGTAACAAGATGGAGAATTTTTCAAAATTGTTTTTATAAAAATGTAGTGTTTCTACAAATTATCATTGATTTATTGAATTAATAAAAAGAAGGACGGTCTAGGCGATGCTATTAAAAATCGGATGTTTTTTCAAAACAGAGACAAAGATTATCTGTAAATGTGCTGTATCAAATTTGCAGCAAACTTGTTTTGGAATCGTTGTGTGAAGTTTGTGATGACAACTTCACAGTAAACTTGTTTTGCTAGTGGGTTGGTCGATTATACATTGTTACTTGGCAGGAAGTTGGTTGCAAAATTGTCGCGTCAGATTTGTCATGACAAGCTAATATCAAGGAAAATCAAACTTGCTGCAAGTGTATATGCTATCTGGGAAGTTCAACACTTTTTGATATTATTTAATGCTGGAAATTTTTGGAAGCGTTTCGGCAAACAAAATCTGACGTCTTCCTATTGTTTTCGACGAATGTTTATATACAGCCTCTCATGCTAATTTATCGATTTTAAGAACAAAACTCTCTTATAATTTTATACAGCACCTGGATTCGAAATGCTATCTGTAGAATGAGAAGTATTCTCTTCTTTAAACACGAAGTTTCATTTCATGATTACTTGAACAGAAGTGCTTTAGTAAGCATTTCTTTTTACATTACCAGTGTTTTTCTGAATCCAGAACAGCATGCATCTAAATCGAATACGCGTTTATTTGCGGATATAAAGTTCTTCTGTATTTAGGAATTTTATATTTTATGCACACAATGCCTAAGAGATATAAAGAAGACATTACAGATATTGACTGCAGCGATTACGAATTTTATCTCTAATCAGAAAAAAATATGATAAAGTTTCTGACTGTGAAAGCACAAAAAAATTTGAGACAGATAAATTCAGTGTCCCTTCTTAAAGGGTTGAAACGAAGGAATAAATTGTTCTCTGAGGAGAATTGATACAAAAATATATTTGAAATTTCTATTACCCGTCTCAATAAACAAGCAAAATTAACCTAGATTTCGTACAAGATTTTTGTTTCTCCATTCCATTTCTTTAACCAGTTAACACCCAGCGTCCTATTTATGTGAACTCATATTTCATTTCCGTAGCTAAGCAAATAACATTCCATTGTTCTTCATTTGCTCTGATTAACAATTTAATATGTATTCTATTACTTCGAAATCATTAAAATGTCCCCATTTTATGTTTTATAATAATTTAGTTATTTTACTTTTATTTGTTTTCGAGGTAATGGGAGGAATTCAAAAGTAATATTCATTTTTTTGATATTTTGCATTATATTTTAAAAAAATAAATAATATGTCTATAAAAATTTATTTAAAATGTTTTTCTATCGATTTTTCTTTAATTTTTCTTAAAACATATTTTGGAATTTAATTTCACGTCAAAGTTATCTTAATCTTGATGGTTTTAAAAAAATTTAAAAGCAATTTACTTTAATCTAAGCTTTAAATTAATTTGTACATTAACTGGTTAATTTAAATTTTCTCTAAAAGTCTCTAGCAATATTTTATAATTATACATTTTTGTACTTTATATTATGATTCGAATGTTTGCTTCAATAGTTGAAATTTGCTATTACAGGTTTTATACTCCTTTGGTCCTCTTTTTCAGCTTCTATCTGCCAACCATGATACCCGTCTGGTGTTGGGGCAGGACTGCATGGAATTCGTTTTTTATCGCCGCCATGGGAAGATATGGTATATGCGTGAACAGCATACTTCTTGTGAACAGCGCTGCACACAAATATGGCAACCAACCTTTCGACAAATGCTTAGAATCCAGAGAGAATCCTGCTGCGGCCCTGTTAGTGGCTGGCGATAGCTGGCACAACTACCATCACGTCTTCTCCTGGGACTACGCGACCAGTGCACTGGGCTACATCTTTAACCTGACCAAAGTGTTCATCGATGTGATGGCAAAAATCGGATTAGCATACGATCTGAAGACTGCTAATCCAAATGCAATCAAGGAGAGAAAACTGAAATCTGGAGATGGTATTAGAGTTACCCGCAACGAAAAGCCAAAACACCCTTTAAACACCAAATATCCGATGTAGTTCCTGCTTTCGAAACGAATACAAATAATAAAGCAAGTGATGATGAATGACAAATATAAGCAATGTTTATATTATAAGCCTAACAAATCTGATGGTTGATGCAGAATTTGTATATTATATTAAATATAGTTTCTCCAATTATGTAAATTATAAGCCTTTGTAGATGGTGGTGCTCACATATATTTTGTAGACATTCTTTCCTTACATGGAGACTAAAATAAAATGTTCATATATTTAAGTCTTGTTACAATATTATCAACATTATATTTCTTTATAAACATCAAATATTGAAAGTGACAAGTACATTCTTAATTTTCAAATGAAAAAAATAATAAAATAAATGATCACGGAGAAGAAAGATGAAGCTGTAATATTGCATGTGAAATTTTATAGAGAATACACGAAAAGTTTACTGAAACTTAATTAATGAAAATCATAAACGAAATTAGTTAATATAATTTGAATCCTTTACGAAGCCATTCTTCCATGCTGCTAATTTCAAAAGTAGTGAGGAAAATTTCAAAGGACCTTCTACTGATGACTGTGCTTTTTCTACGGTTCCTTGTTAAATTAGCACAGATACGAAATTACAAATATTATATCCATAGAAAGAGTTTCCATAGATTTGTTTTTTAAAAAAATTAACTATAATCCTATGAACAGTAGACCCTCGCGTCCAGAAAATGAATGTAAAATCTGTTCTCCATCGCGGTCTTTAAAGGATCAACCACTTTTTTATAATATGAAATATTTACACAAGCCTCTGCTTTTATCAGTATTAACAAAATTAGAATTAAATGTGTAAAATTACCGAAATAACTCAAATATTTTAAATATACCACATTTGTCATAGACTCTCGAAACATAGAAACTATTAAAACAGACACCATCTTGAAACAAAAACTCCTTACACATACGTCGTTTTTAATGACATCAATGAACCTTCATGACAAAATCGACGAGAATCAAAGAACGCCTTTGGTCGTGACTGCATAACAAACAAATTTACCTAAAACAGAAGGAATGCCGAACGTTCGAGTTTGAAAAGACATCGTTTCGCTCGGTCAGTTCATATTTTTCCCTTTATAGGCAATATATTTCAATCAACTTCAAAATTAGTTAAAGAGTCAGTCTGTAGACGTTAATGAAATTAGCAATGCTATACAAGAAGGGTTTTATTATATACACATGTCCAATAAATTTTTGATTCTTTGAATTAAATTAATACACATACTTATGATGAGTGAAAACTATTTAACTTTTGTAAATCTATTTTGAAACACTTGCAGGAATTAAAAATAATACCTTTATGAAAGCAGGTTAGATTGAAATTAGAATTTAGATTGTCTTTTTTTCCTTTGGTTGTACAATCCGTTGAGATTTCGATAGGTTAAAAATTTATTTTTGCTATGGACTTGAAGAAACTTAGGATATCATACACTGACTCTGGGCGAGATCAATCTACAACTGTTTTAATTTTCTCTGAATTGGTTTTGACTCCTTCCGCTGATATAAGGTGTCAAAGATTAGAAACCTCCTTTCGGAATAATCTGCATTTCTTTGGACTTAACTTAAGGTTCACTTTTTGCTGTCTCTGGAATACATTACGAATATTATTCAGATGTTCTTCAAATGTCCGTTCTACTATAATAATGTCATTTAGATACAGTAAGAAGGCATCAGACTAAAGTTCGCGCAATACAGTCTCCGTGAATCAAATTTCTCATCTTTTTCCTTATTCGTATCAATCTCGTTCTCTATGAATCTCACGTGATGAACTATGGCTTCGAAACTGCTCTTGCAATCTCAAGACTTCCTGCTATATGTCAGAGCTGTTTTTTAATCTTTTGCGTCCATAAATCTTGTTGAATGAAATCTTGTTTCACGATCATCCAGAGGACACTCGTCGCAGGCAGGCTCATTAGTCACTTCAAATCGGCTGCTAATATCTGAAGACTTTCTCCCAGCTTTTGCCGCCTTGTCTTCAGTTCATTCCTGTAAAACTGGATAAGATGACTGTCTCCAAATTGGAATTCTAAAGGTTTCTCAATTCTCGCTAGGTGAGTCAACTTGTCAGTTGGTATTCGATGTAAAATCTCCGTCGCTGATCCCGGAGAAAGACTATGAATTGATTGGCTTTCACAAAATCTATTCATCCGTTTTTAGAGCTCACAACGTCGAATTGAGTCTTGAAAACAGTCTATGACGTTTGTCTGTCAAATGTTAAGGGTTTGCCTGTTAGCCTGCGCTGCATGAGTACTGGACGTTTTGAGAAATTGTTTGATCTAATCTCCAGATGACTAAACCTCTTCTCGTTGTCGCTGATCTTCCTCTGAACTTCATCCATTCCTTCCTCGATCTTCCCTTGAACTTCGTTCTTTACTTCCTCCATCTTCCTCTGAACTGTTCCTTATACGTCGTCGACTCTCCTCCGAACTTTTCTCTTTACTTCTTCAATCATTCCGTGAATACCTTGATTTTGATTCTTCATTTCTTCTTCGGTTTTTTCCAGTCTCTTTTGTCCTTTTATCATGCACTCTTGTCCTTTCTTTATTTTCTCTTGTCCTGCTTGGAATTGATCTTGCATTTCTTCTTGGCCAGCTTCCAAATATTTCTTCATGTCCGCTAATACAGCCAGTAGATCGGCGTTATGAGCCATCTTCGCCAGAGATCTAATATTCACCATACACAACTACTAGGGTGGGGCGAAAAAAATCGATTTTTCGAGTATCAAATTAAAATAGGGCTCAAAAGTTGCGTATTACCATGCTAATCAACAGAAAAAATATTTGAAAAATTATATTTTTAATCTTAAAATAGCGCAAAGAGCCTAAATTTTGGAAAAAATGACAAAATCAACAATATTTAAAAAGCCGTCGAAAAAGTCGAACTTTTGAGTATCGAATTCTAACATGGCGCAAAAGTTCTGTATTACCATGCTAATTAAAGGAAAAATATAGAAAAAAATTATAGTTTTAATCTTCAGTTCGCGAAAAGAACCTAATGTTTGGAAAAAATTACAAAAACAACAATATTTAAATCTACGCTAAAATTTTACAGGCTACAGAATTTTGTTTCTAATAGCGTCTCAGTGCTTCATTTTAGTTGCCTTAGAACAGGAAAATTATATTTAAAAACCATGCACTTCATTCTGAGTTGGCGCAATGGCCCAAATTTTGGAGTTTAACTGAAAATAGAGGTTTTTATAGTTTAACAAATAAACTCTTTATGGTAATTTAAATCATAAAATGCAATTTTCTATGTTTATTACTCCTTTAATGGCAAACCAGACAGCAGCATATGCCTTCATAATGTAGTTAACAAGCATTTTCAGTTCGCTTGTGGGGTGTGTTTGGGAAATGAATAAAGGTAAGTCCCGGATTGCACATGTCAGCCATCGGGAGTCCAGGACCGGCCAGATCTAGAGAGCAGATATTACCACCATATCTGGAGAGCATTTTCCAGTCTGAAATGTTACTTTACTAAGATCAGTTTTATTAATATTGATTTCATTTAACTCAATTGCTTCGAAATTTATAATGGGCAATTTCTCACAATTGGTCAGTTGTTTGCCTATTTCCCCAGAAAATGACTCTGGTCCTTTCGTCTCTCCGCCCAAATATTCATTTAAATATTTGAATGGTAGCTCGTGAATATTCATTTAAATATAGAATGGTGAAGTAAACACATGACCCAATGCAACGGGCGATGAATTTTCAGCTCTATGTTGTGTTTGTGCTGTACCTTTAAAACCAATTTATTCCAGTTAATTAATGTCGACATCATTATCTTCCAGGTATTTAAGAATGTACTTGTCTATATCACTACGTGTTCCATTTGCTGTTGTGACGTGATCGACGTCATTTTCTGGGGAAATAAGTTAACAACTGTCTAATTGTGAGAAACTGCCCATGATAAATTTCGGAGAAATTGATTTAAATGAAATCAATACAAATAAAACAGATCTGTGTAAATATGAACAGTACCTTCTGTATATTATCAGCCTCTATTTTTCACCAAATTTCTGAAAGTTGTGCCTTTTCCGCGAATTCAAAATGTATTGCATGGTTTTTAAATATAATATTTCTGTCATCAGGCTACTAAAATGAAGTACTTGGGCGCCAGTTGAAACAAAAATCCGTAGCCTGTAAAATTTTAGCGAAGAGTTAAATATTGTTATTTTGAATTTCAATTTTTGTCATTTTTTCCAAACTTTCCTCTCTTTCCGCGAATTGAAGATTAAAAATATTTTTTTTCATATCTTTCCTTTGATTAGCACGGTACTATACAACTTTGCGTCCTATTACAATTCAATACTCGAAAAATCGACTTTTTCGACGATTTTTTTAAATATTGTTGTTTTTGTCATTTTTTCAAACTTGACGCTCTTTTTGCGAATTGAAAATTAAAATTATATTTTTTTCAATATTTTTCCGTTGATTAGCATGGCAAAACACAACTTTTGCGCCATTTTAGAATTCAATACTCGTAAAATCGATTTTTCAACCTACCCTAATAACTATCCCACTTCTGACATCAGTGTTACAAAAATCGTCCTGTGGTTGTACGGTGGAAACAGTCCAACAAGGAGGAGAATGGAGAATAACGCTTTATTCACAAATATTCAGGAAAACTAGAAGCATAGATAACAGGAACAATTGTTCTTTTTTAGATTAGCAACGTAAGCAAACGACAAATCACTAGTAACAACAATAACAGCACTGACAATAGCGCTCAGCTTTCCAGCTCGCACTACAGACGAAACTTCAAAGTGTTTCAAAAGTGTTCGCACTCCAAAGACGTTCCCCGCCGACTCCTACAGCAGAGTATTTATTGACTTCCTGACAAGGCGTTACGTCACATGGGAACCTCTGGAGAAATCAGAATCTTGGCTCCTAATGGAGATATAGAGAAAATTCTAGTGTATTTGAAGTCCTTCGTTTTGTTGTTAAATTTGTCGTAGTCTTCAAAATGTTCTCCAAGTTTTTCACCAAGGTTATGGGTTTAGTCCCGGCTGCGGATGGCATTCCATACATACCCCTGTAAGACTCTCTTTATAACCATAAAACTAGCAAGGCAGAAAAGTGACATAATATTTTTCTAACAAACTATACTTAATAACGGCAATTTTTGTGTTTGTGTGTGTGCGATGTTTAGACGAAAAAATTGCACTTATGGCTCTGAAATTTGGCACACAGGTAATCGGAATGGTGACTGAATGCAACTTGAAGTCCGAATTTTAAAATTTAATCTAGAAAAGTTTTATTCAATATTTTGTTGGTATGTTGGGAGATTTTCCGTACTCATTTATCCATTGTATTTTTATCTAATTAATCGTAGGAAGAAAACACATAGGCCATAAGAAAGACCAAAAATTTCCGTTCTAATGAAGTTTGTTTAAACGTCTAAAAGTCTGTTTTAAAAGAAAACGTTGCCGTAAAATATGTGATTTCTCTTTCATTGTTGAAAGCTGAATTAATATACTAATATAAAAGGTAATATTTGTATGTGTGCGTGCCTTCCCAGAAGAATCTATCATATTTGCAGCCATGAAATTTGGCACATTAATAGTGACTCAATGCACTTCGAAGCCCGAATTTCAAAATTAAATCTAGAAAATATTTATTTAATGTTTTGTGTTATTTTGATGTGATTTTCCTCACATTTTTGACCGATCCATGAGAAAAAATGATCGTAGGAAACCAATCGATGCACCATGAGATAGAGCAAGCAATTTTATACTTATAACAGGAAATGTGTGTGTGTGGTGCGATGTCCGGAAGAATCTATTGAATTTACAAGCATGAAATTTGCCATGCCACGAAGTTTATATTTTATTATTGAAATTTTCTTATTTATTATTTTTTGGTGTTTTGTGTGTTTTTCCTCTCTCATTTCTCCTTAATATCGTTCCTGAAAATCATAAGAAGAAAACAGATAAACCATCGTGTAGAACAAACAATTATCGTCGTTTCAAGGAAGATTGTTTTGAACATCTAAGATAATTCACTGAATTTTGAGGAATTTTTAAGAAATAGTCATTTTTGCCAACAAATTTAAAAATGAAAACTAATTTCCCTGCATCCGACATTCTAATTTCCTCATCGCTTTCAAATTTTTTTAGGTAATAGCTGGAACATTTCTCCCTTATTTAAAATAAGAACGGTTAAAACATAATTTTTCATAGATTTTTAATTATTTTTTTTTCTTTTTCACGAAGGAAGCTTTCTAACAAATGAAGGTTCAAAGCATGCATTGTTACTATCTCAATCGCGCACAGACAGACAGAAATACAGATGATCCGCTGGAGAATTTCGTCGAAAATTGATAGAAATCTACAATTTTGGTGTGAAGACTGCACACCAAATTGCACAGAACAAGCCTATTGATTTTGAAGTTGTAGTTTGAGATATGTTTTTGTCCTGAACTCAATTAGGTGTAAAGTTTAGATATTCCTCAAAATCTCTTAATACAATACTCTTTGTTAATATACTTCGTAAATGTAAGTAGTTATTTAATTATTGAAAATAATTGTTTTTCTATTCAGTTATTTAAAAAATACATAAATTCATTTTAGCTGAGAAAGTTTTTTTATCCTTGATCCTGATCTATCATATACTCTTTATCCTGTTCTTCTCTTGCATAGAAATTCCACAATATTATTTGATTCGATTTAAGACAAAAAAATAATTTTCACTTTAATGAGTTCATTATAGCCAAAGTCAGATAATATTCAAAATTATTAGAATTACATAGAACTATGATCAGTGGCCCGGTACTGAGATGTCCGATTAATGTGGATGACTTTGGGCTTGGCGTTAGGTGACCTCTTGACTCTTTAGACATCATCATTCAGTTTCTTGACAATAGTATAAGGTCCTTCCCAGTTTTGTTGTGATTTCGGTCTCAGACCTCTCAGTCACCTCGGTATATACATTCAAACTTGATCTCCCCCCTTAAAATGCGGTCTGTTACTCTGGAGTCGTAAGAGTTTTCATTCATTCGTAGGCCAGTGTAATTCTCTATCTGACAAACGCATGTACGCTCTTCAAAATGGCTTCTAAAATTTTCATGTATTCATTCTGCAAGGAAATCCGTCGTCGAAAGAGAATATCACACGGCAATTGCATCGTCTGACCCAAAAAACATTTCTGCTGGAGTCAATCCGATCACTTCAAGTTCCGAGCTTCTATAGGGCAAGAGAAAGAGTGAGAAATATGTACCCAAATCAGTCTGATTCTTCGAAACAGATAAAGAAAATGATATAAAATCGTTCGATTAAATCTCTCGACCATGAAATCGGACTCAGGATGTAACTCTGCCGTTCAGGAAGCTTTGATCTTCACTCTCCCACTTACGGTATAGTAGAACCGTGATTAAGATACAAGGATTCCCAAAGAGCCCAGTACCGTTTTGTTGCAGGACTCTCTGAAGCGATTTTTGGCCAAGATAGTCGTTCCGCCGAATTTAGTTTCTTGTCCAGAATTGCTTTAATAGGAGGATCTTCAAGCTGCACAATTTGGATCTCACATGAAGGCCTGAGATCCACAGTTGTCGTTAAAACTTTATCGGGAATATCTGGATATATATAAGATATATGATATATAAATTCAGAACTTTTCTCGACATTCGTGCAATGTTTGCAGCGTTCTTTACAACGTCTTCGGGAGAGGACATCTGCATTTCCATAAGAGGTCCAATTGCCATGCTGGATTTCGAAATCATACTCCTGAAGTCTTTGGATCCAACGAGATATCTGGCCTTCAGGTTCCTTAAAATTCAAAAGCCATCTTAAGTAAGCATGATCAGTGCAGAGAAGAAATTTCCGTCCACAAAGGTAGTGGTGAAAACGCTCTATAGATTTCACAATGGCCAATAATTCTTTACGTGAGACACGATAATTTCTTCCTGACTTATCCAAGCTCTTGCTGAAGTAAGCGATGACACGTTCTTTGTTTCCAATATTCCGGGATAACACAGCTCTCATTCCTTCATTACTAGCATTCATACCAGAACTGAAATCTTTCTCAGGCGGTGATAGGTCAAACCAGGAGAAGATGGGAAAGCCTGCTTAGACTATTAACAGATTTCTCGCATTATTCTGTCCAATAAAAGTTTGATTTAACTTCAGTTAATTTATTTAAAAGTCTTGCTATTTCGGAAATTTATTTTACAAAACGACGATAATAGGTGCACAGTGGAAGGAATCTTCGGAGACCGAGTACCGTCTCTGCCCGAGGCCAATCAAATACTGCCTTAATTTTCTATGGATAGGTTTTAATTACTTCTACTGAAATAACATGTCTGAGATAAGCAACCTCCTTTCTGAAGAATCTGCATTTCTTTGGACTTAGCTTGAGGTTAGCTTTTTGCAGTCTCTGGAATAATTTACGAATATTATTAAGATGCTCTTCAAATGTTCGTCCTACTATTCACCAGAAAAACAAAATTCCCACTTCTGACACCAGGGTTTCAAAATTCATCTGGTGGGTGTGCGTAAATGTAATCCAACCAGCGGGATAAAATAAAACATAAGGAAGGCGAAGTTCGGGTCCGCGCCGACGATTTTTCGTAAAAACGTCAGAATAAAATCATAAATCAAGTACTTTGTATTAATATGTAATTTAATTATCAATATCTTTAATACAATATTTACACAAAGTAGTATAATGGTTACAGAATAGATAAATCACAAGTCTATCGCATGTAGCAAAGGTCTGCGGTAGATTGTGATATATATATACATAAACCAAAATAGAACATGCTATATATGAATATGCAAAACAAAATAAACAAGACATATCAAAATGCAATTCAAAAACTAAAATTTTATTAATTAAACAAAATTTAAATTATGACCCTACAATCAAAAGTACAATACACATGCAAAGAGCGTATATAAAACAATTCTATGAAATATATAACTTACAACTATTGAAAAAGTCAAAACCAAAAATTCGGAGTTTTCAACAATAAAATTAGTAACTCTGCTTTGAAAGACCATTAGCCAGGGCAAATCAATTTTGCTGCAGAAACTATCCTTGTTACTAAAGTTATTGAAAACTCAAAAAGGGTAATTTACTCTAAAATGCAAGAATTTAGGATGAAAAATCCATACACTAACACTAGCAATATATCATCGTTAATATATATTATATTGTCAATGTTTATTATATATTAGTTTATTATATTTTTAATTGAAAATCATTGGAGTGTTTTATTGGTGTTTCTTCATATTTGCCTTTTATTGTATAGTAATGTATTATATGATATTTTTCAAATATCATAATGTTTAAAAAATACAAAAAGTATATGAAAAACGAGAAAAATATTTGCAGTTTCTATTCATGGTGTCTCCTTGATGATAATTCATAGGTATGATATGGATAAATAAGCAGAAAGTTTAATGTCATTTATGTCATGTGTGAGAATAAGAAATTTTCAGCAAGATTATGATATATCTATTTTTTTAATTATGGTATATGTAGAAGGTGCTTATATGAGTTAATTGTTTTGGCAATTAGGTATGTGTAGAAGGTACTTAGATAATTTGTTTGATTTTGCAATCGGATATACATGTATGTTGGTTTAAGAAAGGTATTTTCCTACGGTAAGAGATCTATTTATATCATGATTGAATAAATGTTTTGATGTTCCTTTTCATTGTTTTCAGATAGGTAATATTTAATTTGGATTTGAGTTATTTTTCATAGTTCAGAAATATTTGCTACATTCGATTTAAGAATTAATTTTATGAAGTTTTATGAATTAAAGATTTTTGTGACTGTCTATTAGGTTTACATTTTTGTAGGTCTTTTCTCGGTGATAGACTATTATAGTATGTATAATCAATGATTAGCATAATTAGTACATGGAGTCAACTAAGAGAGATTTTATGAATGGTACAGTAAAGAAAAACATTTAAAAATATAAAAAAGACAAAAAATATATTGCAGCTATTATACCTAAAATTGCGGATTTTTGAGAGATTGATACTAATAGTTAATTTAGTTTACTTTTTTGTGATAATATTGATGAAGACTAATATTCTGTAATTAATTTTCATAATGTTAATAAAACTATTACTACACAAAATAATAATTTTAGAGATTTGAACTGTCTTTTTGGTGACACTATAGAGGGATATGATATTGGATTTATAGATATTAATACAAAAAATATAAAACCAAGATTTTTTGGAATTCAAAGTATAAAAATAAATTGCCTTCCCCTACTTCACATTCTATAATACAGTTCAGAAGTAATATGAAAAAAAAGATAAATAATATTGAAAAGATTGAATATTTAGAAAATTTACAATTCAAAAGATGTAATAATAAAAGTTGCAAAACATGCGTAATGATTAATGAAGCACAAATAGATAATAGTTCAAAATTTCTTTTTTGTAAAACTTACAATTGCATATATATATGATGAATTGTAAAATCTGTAATTTCAATTATATAGGAAAAGCTTCTAATACAATTAACTTAAGAATTAATCAACACCGTTTCGACACTAATAAATTTGAAAACAACAAAAATATTTACAATAAAATAGAAATTGGACATTTTAATACGCATGGTTTTTAAAATGTAGAAATTATTATCATCAAGATAGTTCCCTGTGTAAAAAATAGTTTATGGTGGGAAATTTTTTTTATAGATTACTACAATACTATTTATCCATATGGACTCAATGTATTGTATTTTAGTAAAAACCTTTTGCAAGTAATTAACAGTTATGATTCTCATTACTTTTTATAAAGTAGAAGCATCAAATATAGAAAAAAGGCTTACTAAATCTAGTATAGCTAGAAGTAGTATATACGTGCAGGACTCTGAAACAGTTCGCTAACTAAACTGTCCGAGAATCCTACATAGTTTAGAGGGGGAGAAGGCTTCAACGAATCGAATTAGACAAACCTAGGCAATTCATAGTCGTTCGCTCGTGAGAGCGGAACGAGTGAAACGATGGAGAAACGTTTTTACTTCATTCAGAAGGTTAGTACGTGGAAACATCTCTTAAACTCGATAACCAGTTAGGCGAAAGGAGTGAAATGGAACCAGTGAGGAGAAAAAAACGCGCTAGCAGAATAACATATCTAGTCTAACCGCTCTGCAAGTGAAAACGAAACAGAATTCATTTTGAAAATGCGAGTCACGATAAGAGTTTGAGCAAATCGTTTTGAAAGAAACATTACTAGAGCCGTCAGCGGAAAAAGCGAAAGGTTGAATCGCACAGAGAAGAAGCATATAGCTTTAATCTGCTAAGCAGAAAATAATTATTAAAAAAAGAATCTCATATTTCCATGTGGGACCCGAGCGGCGTGAAAAATTCCCACTCGTTTTTTTCTCGAGGTAATCACCTAAGCAATCACAGATTGCTTAAGTCCTAAGTCCCCGTCCTCCTAGTCTTTTTAATAATTCAGATTTTAAAATTTTGAACAGAGCTGAAACAGCAACTCATATAGGACTAATTAAATTTGAAATTTTGAACTGTTATTAGTCGATGAGAAAGCAACTAAACTATAACAATTAGAGAGATGAAAAATAGATATTCGTGATTTGAGGACTTTGAAACTTGATAAAGGTAACTTGTGCCAGCCTCCATTATTCTACACGACAGTGTTTCGAGGGGCGAGATGCTAAAAATCCCAAATTTCACGAATTTGGTTTTTCCGACATTTTACTGGCTGTGAGATGTAACATGATCACCCTACAGGTCTGCTGCTACCTGGGGTGGAATATGAGCGAATACAACAGAAAACAGCATTAAGCAAATGGAAACACCGCCTAACAAAAATTGAAAGCATGATGATGAAGAGGATGATAAATTTTGTTTTTCAGTTCTCGACATAATTGTAATTTGGTTTGCATTTGACTCTTCTCTAATGTATATTTCAATAATTTAGCAGCATACATTTCTAACTCTTGCAGATAATATCACTTCACACCAGTTCTGCTTCTTAACGGAAAAGTTTTCTCGTCTGTTGATCTGGATAGTTATCGGTAATTGTTTAAAAATTTTGACAAATTTTGCTATGAATTCTTTTGATGTTACAGCTTTCGTTAAAAAGTTTTTCCGATAGTGATGAGAAACATAGCTTATGACTAGCATTTTATGATATGGAAGCTTTTTATAATTTTATTTTTTTATGATTTTTTTTATCATTTTTTATGATGAAGCATTTCGGTCGAAGCAATTACATAAAGCTTGAGCCCCTCTACTATAATTTCCACCATGTAAAATAACAGTTGAACAAAAGAAAAATGGAAAAACAAAGAAAAAGAAAGTAGGGTGGGGAGAAGGGATATTTATTGTTTGATATGTCCATATTCCAGAGTAGTTACTCCATCGTCGCAAATGAACCTTTTATCATAATATGACGACAATGTTGTTTTGTATTGAGATATCGTCAAGAGATACTGTTTTTTCAGAAATTATGGAATATTGGTTCTTTAGAACGTTTTTGTAAGTTTCATGCGTTAAAAGTGCTAGCGAACATTTGCGAGCCCTCTTTGCTTTTTTTATATGTAAGTTATCTCGATAGAGAAAACTATACATTTTTCGTTTAAGCCCAATAAATTCGCTTATCGGCTCACATGTTTCATGTTTTAGCGTTCCTAGTTTCCTTTTGTTTGCTTCATTATATAGTGGATGGTTTTTGGAAAAATTGCTAGTATCTGATATATCAGGAAAATGTCGTTTTATATCCTCATATGCATTATTTGTGAATATGTGTAAATAGAGAGAATCCGTATCGGTTTTCAATAAGTCGCAATTTTTATTATGCAATCTCTTAAAATAAGAATAGTATAGTTCGTACATTCTGAGCTTTGAAATTTCCAAAATTACAAATCATATATAGATTGGTATATCTAATACTAAGTGAGGTCTGCGCAGCTTAAACAAAGTTAAATTTTCATTGTTCCCCCTTTAAATTTATTTTTTTCGCACATTTTGCAAGCATTTCCCTTAGAAAGAATTATTCAATTTCGTAAAGAACAATTTTTTGCTTTCAGTTTTACTCCCTATTCTTTTCGCGTTAGTGATTAATCTTTATATTCTCGTAACCATAGTTCCCGAGCAAAAGCCAAAATTCTGTGAATCTTTGTCAGTTTTAATCCTTGTTGAAGATAAAATTTCAGATCAAGATGATAAGAGATGTAATTTTTTTTGGGAAAAAATTCGGTGTTTGTTTTCTACATGGAAGCGTATTCTTTAAATTAAATTTCGTGCACAATTGCTGAGAATAAGGAGATAGCATTTCGTAAATGATTGTAAGATGTTCGGGAGTCATAGGCCAATCATTTTGTCTTTCGTGCTGCGATGAGGGTATTTCCAAATCCACCTCTAATTCAAAACCTATATCAAAGTCGGGGGAAATGGCAACTGAATTGAAAGTAGCAATTTCATCCAAACTTAGCCAATAAAATTCCCCATAAGGCGAAGGCTTACTCATCGCATATCCATATAAATTAACATCATCTAATGCGAGGATATAACTTATTGGTTTTGATCTATCATAGCTATCTGGTAGCAAATGATTGTTCGCTTTTGCAAATCTTTTCCCCATGGCCCCGCGCATTTGGATTTCGAACCAGATGCAATCGTCAACGTTCCCTAATAGTTTTAATTCGATTTTACTAGGTTTTAGACCAGCATAAAGTGTTAATTTGCTCACTGATATATAATGAACAGGATCCAACCCATACCACTTTAATGAGATATTTCTAAATGCGCAAAATACTTCTGCAAGCATTACTACATCAGAGTTTTGGTAAAGATTTAGGTAGTCACCAAATGTTTGGCAGTTAAATGAGCGGTGAACGAGTTTTTCATGAGAGTAATCTGCTTCTGCAATATGACCTTGTGTCAAAACATTGAAGAATGCTTCGCGGTGAGGAAGCCGTTTGACATCCAATTTTTCAATAGAATCCATATAGGAATAGGGAAAACGCCTTTACTTTTTAACAGATATCGTTTTTTTTTTTCATTTTTGAAGAAACTGTTAAAATTTTAAAGCTGTGTTTGGATATGACAAGATTATTTATTAACGTATCAAGAGATGCATCTAAAAATTGGTTTCTGACAAAAAATTTCAGATCATCAAGAGTGAACATAGTTATTTTTTCGAGATTTTAGGAATGATACTAATATCTTCAGGAAGTATAGGAGGCATGTATTTTAACAGAAGATGAGAGTTGTAGTTTTTAGAATTATGAATTATAGGAATAAGAAACGTTCTCCTATAAAGAATGTTACACACTTGATGCGCTAGTTTTTTGTAGTATTCTGATGATGTTCATGGTATCTTACTCTCATTTCATCTTGCAGAATTTTTTGCAAATTCCGCATCCAGTGGGATCATATAGCTTTTCGTCGTTGATTTCTAATTTGCAGATTCGCTTTAATTCTCTAATTAAAACTGAAGCGATTGCTTTCGCTTTCATCAAAAAATGTTCTATTGGTCGCTGTCCTGCAGAGTACTCGTGAAAAATTATGTTATCGTCTTGATTTGTTACGACCATCGCGTAAAATATTTTCTCATGTTTTTCAACAACATAGGAATAGGACGATGAGGCCCTTCCCAGATAGCAATTTTAGTTTGCAGCAAGCTTGCCACAAATTTGTCATGACAAGAGTGCAAGCTTGCAGCAAGTTAACGAAAGTTTCGAAGTGACCATAGAACGAACTTGCAGTAAGCTTGCCGTGCAAACTCATTGCAAATTAAAGCAAAAACAGAGCACGAACGCGACCTCAGAATAGAACTCTCGACCTACCGCTTGGTAGCCTGACGGGCTAAACCACTCCGCCAGGTCGACTACGAGAGAAGATAGATTCTGCTAATAGATCGCGCATACGATTTATTTTAAACTCTATTCTTGATTTCGTTAATTTTTAAAATTTTGTGTTGAGAATATGATTTAAAATCAAAGAGAGACAGAGCGATTTTCGCTAATAACTACGTTTTGCTAGTAGAATAAATTATGAAATTAGAGTTCAAAAGTAATTACTTTAAAATGGGACAAAATGTATAAGTTTATATTTCAACAAACATTGACTGTTTTTCCGGTTTAATTTTGTTTATAAACGTTAAAATTTCAGCATTAAGAAAAAGGGGATATAGTTTTCTTTAAAGTGCGAGTAATTTAGTAAAAAGATGGAAATTGTTTCAAAATTTTTTTTAAAAAAAGTTAGTTTTTTCACAAATTATCATTGATTTATTGAATTAATAAAAAGAAGGACGGTCTAGGAGATGCTATTAAAAATCGGATGTTTTTTTTTAAACAGAGAGAGAGAGAGAGAGAAATTATCTCTTTTGCATTGCAAGGACGAGGTTTGTCACGTCGAACTTGTAGCAAGCTTATTGCAAATAAGGTGGCGCTATAGTTTGTCACGTCGAACTTGTGGCAAATTTGCATTGCAAGGAGGTGGCGCTAGTCGTCACGTCGAACTTGTGGAAAGTTCGTTTCAAGTTTGACGCGTCAAATTTGCCATGACAAGGCAATATCAAGTCAAAATCAAACTTGCTGCAAACTTGCGTGCTATCTGGGTTGGAGCTGCTGTTGAAACTTTTTCCAATAAACGTTCAAAATGACTAAAAATAGCGAAACGATGTTTAACACTTCTACTTAATTTTATAAATTTTATAGTTAATTCTTTTGGAATAGATATACGCTGAGGTTTATTATTGACACAAAGCTCGCGATGCCTAGCTAAAGTTTCAGCTCGAACAAACCCTTATAAGCATAACTTGCACATATGACCTGTATTATGATTGACTTTAAGCAATCTGTTGAAGTTTTTAATCAAATAGTAATGATTCTCAAATAAGAATAAAACGATTTCGCGATAATTATTGGAACTAACTTATAGGGATAAACCAAATTCTCTTCATAAGAGTAAACATTGATTCGGAATTTATTAATTTTCTCCAAATTTTTGATAGCATTTATTTTAACGGGGAATTTTAAATTTTTACAATTTAAATATTTTAAATATTTTTTATACTTGATTGCTCTGTGGGCATTCGTTTTCTGATGATATAAACTCTCTAAAATGGAGTAAGCAAAACATTTTTCATGATCGCAATTTATTTGCAGGGGATATTTTTTATTTGACAACAATGCCGGCAACGAAGCATTTCTACATCCACCTCTCAATTCTATATAACTACCAATGTATAAATCAATGTAATTGATCTTTTTGATCGACCATCCGCTACCGTTTCTAACAAAGTTTTCAACAGAATTGATAATTTTACAAAACCCTTTATCGATAGCAGGATATATTTGCTTAGATGAGAGTATGCGCAGTACGTTACTGAAAAAATAGAAGTTTTGAGTAACCTCTTCTGTTTCTAAAAGATCTAGCAAAATTTTTGGGAAGATGATGTGGATGCATATCACCAAGCGTATACGTAAAACTGGTGATGTATTTAAAATTCGAAATATTCGTTATTTAACATCAGTATATAATGAATCTACAATTCTGTAATTTATTTCAGCTCTTAAAGTGTGGTTGGAACCCCGAAACCTCTTATTTATTTCAGAAAAAGTTATCATTTGGCTAAATATCCCTTTCTCTTCCTGATAATTTAGTATTCTTTTATATATTTGCTCTTTTTTTGGGACGCTAAAATTAAAATTGGAATCTGGTCAATCGCAATATTAAATCTGTTTTTCACATCTCTTTTGTCGTTTAACTTGATATATGTTATGTATTACGACTTTCTAAATTCTTTAACTTTAATGCTTCGACCCTTTCCAAGGTAGATTGAAAATGGAAGGATGATACACTTGGGATTATCTATTTCATCGAAAAGATTAAGATAAAATTTGCGTTTTTTTAAGATTTATGTTCTTCATCGTCTTCATCTGTGAAGCCGTTGAACTTAGGGGCTCGATCTAAAAGGTATATACTTAATTTTACATTTAAAATTTGATATTGACTTATGGAAATCTTAACTACATAATATGAAATATAAAAGCTCGTCACAATCCATGTTACGAAGCTTGATCAGTGACTAACTATCTGTGACTAGATGATACTCAAGGAAATTCTGGATATAAGAAAGGAGTTTATATACCATATAAAAATTATATGCGACGATGAAACCAAGGTTAATTACAAAATATCTAGAACCAGTATAAGTCGTCTTTATAGACGTTACCTTAACTTGGATTGGATAAACCATCTAACATCACCATAACACAGAATTCTTACTTTTCATTATTATGTATGATCTAACAAAAATTCTTTTTCAATAAACTTGATCACTTGAAATATAACCAAGGCTAACGAAGCACATCCTCTTAGCATCTATAAAGAATCTCTCCCTCTGTGACAATTTTTAATGTTTAACTATTCCTTTGTTTAAAATTTAAAATTCGTACAAGATCATTTCTGATTTCCAACAATAATAAAATGATACGAAGGTAATTATATTAAATTAGAAATAACGTATTTGCCTAAATCCAAACTGTTTTATGTTAGATCCTTTTTTATTTCAGTTGAAGCATTTGATTTCGAACAAGAACACTAATTGCAAACTATAGCAAAAACAGAGGTCGAAGACAACCTCGAACACCCGACATCTCGCTTCCTAAACCTGTCGTGTTAAGCACTAGGCCAGCTAGACTCTGAGAGGAGCGGATAGATTGCGCTAATAGATCGTGCATCTGCGATTTATTTTAAACGGTTTTCTTGATTTCATTAATTTTTATAATTTTGAGTTGAGAATATGATTTGAAGTCAAAGAGAGAGCGATTTTCGCTAATAACTACGTTTTGCTAGTAGAATAAATTAGGGTTCAAAAGTAATTGCTTTTAAAATGGGACAAATTGTAAAGTTATTATTTTTCAACAAACATTGACTGTTTTTTAGGTTTAATTTTATTTATGAACGTTAAACTTTCAACATTAAGAAAAAGGCGATATAGTTTTCTTTAAAGTGCGAGTTCTATATTTAGTAAAAAGATGCAATTTTCAAATATTTTTTTATAAAAGAAATACTTTTGTTTGCAAATTATCATAGATTTATTGAAATAATAGAAAGAAGGACGTCTAGGTGATGCTATTAAAAATCGGATGTTTTTTAAACTGAGCCAAAGATTATCTGCTAATTAAAGAATTAGACTTATTGTCGTCGTTCAGTTAAACTGATGTTTCCCGTCACTAAAAAAACAAGAGAAGAGAAAATATTGTAAAATAAGATGTATCACATTTTTCCTACACGGCCTAGGCCAGGGAGGGGTAATCTAGTCTGTGTCTCGGTAATAAGAGTGTGTGGTCATTGTCTTGGTATTAAAAAAACCCCTTTTCGGCAAGCTTGAAGGCAACTTTACGTTAATGTTACGAAAGTAATGAAATATTACAAATTGATCAATACAGACATAGCCAATGACTTCATTATTTCTACGCATTGCAATATTTATGCTATGATTCTGTTTTCATGACATTTGATTTTTTTCACTCTATCAAGGTTTTATCATTCCATTTTTCATTCCAAAATGTTATGATAGATTTTTCTGTCAGTACATTGGTCAATTTGTTTTATATCTCAACACATAATCATTCAACAGTAGGAGTCATAAAGAAATAAACATCTCAGGAGTGCAAATATCTCCTAGATAACATTAAGCCAGCTTATCTGAAGCAGTAGCAAGAAATTGACTCTTGACACAGATGAAGAACTACTCTAGATTTAAAAATCAGTTTATTTAATCTAGGTTACCATATAATTGTGCGAACTTTGCTTTGTCGTATGCTAAAATCACATGACATGAAACATTTAAACATTACTAGAATTGGCTCATTTAGAGAACCCCCTGGTTACAGAGATAATAGTCACTAAATCCTTAACACAGAAGAAAATAAAAATTATTAAACATTGTGAGCTCCAAATTTAATACTTGTGTTTAAAGCACAGGATATTGTTCGTTCCAACTACTAGTTTGGCTCCTTTTCCAATTTAGACCAACCCTTTGGCGCCGCCATTCTGCATCTCCATCAGAGTTAGAAGAAGTTTGGTTTTCATGTCTGCAAGTGATATGAGCATCGGAGCTCGCCTATGTGTATTTCACATCATGTTTTTTTATTAGATATTAAACGCATTGGATTATACATATTCAAGATTGTTTTAGTATTTCACAACGTATTCACTTCATGTTTGACATCGCAGTTACCATGTTCAATTTTATTACTATTGTTCGCAACTGGCTCTTGCATGAGCATATTCAACTTATGCCAACAGGCAGCAGCTATTGAATTTATATCTGTATATACTGGGATAACCTGTACATATGTAAATAAATCATATATTATAAATAATCAATACAGTTCGCTCAATTCGACGAATAAAACGCAAACAGATATCAATGCAGCCATTTTGACCAGTAAATTTAAATCTCCATCAACAGATAAAAGCAAATACTCAGGCAGAAAATACCAAAACAATTTTAAAATTAATTAATGTTTTACTATATAAAATAGGATAAAGAGAACTCTTATATATTTTTATGGCTATTTTATATTAAATTTATTAAACAAATCTTGGTGCAGCCATGTTTAGTTAAATATCAACTTAAAGTAATCTGGCAAATCAACTAATTTTCAAATTAACTATTAAAATTAACTTTCTGATGAATTAAAATTAACTATTTACGTAAATAAAATTAAATATTTAATTAATTTTGACGATATCTTCACTAAAACCTTTTTTATGGCTTATAGTATATGCCAGCAATCTTAATCTTGTAATTATCTAATAATTATCTTAATTTATATAAAAATTATTGTGTCTATGAATGTATGCTCCACATCTCCTCCTAAACCACTGGACTGATTTCAACCAGAGTTAGCACACATTTTATATAAGACAAGAGAAAGTTCCGCTTCAAATTTTCAAAGCCCAAAAGTTACTTAAAATTTCAGTTAATTAAAAATTAAGCGAGTCGTTTTTCCGCGATATCTTTGGAAAACATTATCTCACGAAACTATTTTTACACCTTCAGTGACAAAAATTTCATTTCCATACAATTTGTTTCTCTCATTTTAATATTTTTTTCAAACTTAAACTGAATTCTTAACAATATTCTTGTTGAAGAACAACAATAACACGAAGGACTGTTTCCATATGGAAGAATGCTAACAGAAAATTTTAAATGTAGACGATTAACAATTTATATCGGGACTAACTATCGATTTATTTTCTTGCTTTAAATTAATGAATAATTAACTAGTTAATTTATTTGTTTCAACATATTCATTGAAACCTTTCTTTTACTTTAGTATTAGTAAACTTGAAGTAGCTATATAACAACTAATAATTTATGGAGAAAACGGCTGTTTTTAAAAATCGTTTATTTCAATTGATATTCCATTTTAATTAAAAACGTTTCAGATAGGAAAAAAAAATTGTGTATTATAATTTTTATACAATAGTAGTTTTTACATTAGAAAATTAGACATGAAAGCATTTTAATCCGGAGCAAAGCCAGGTATATCAGTTTGTTTACCGTACAAAAAGTGGGAGTGAATGCGGCTGATGGGAGCTCATAACTTCTAAGTAATTCTTGCTGTAAAAAAACTTTCAATATAAAAATAGTTCGTTATGATAAGGTGATAATTCCCCTAATTGAAAATTTCTTTCTATCTTCAATCTTAGCAGAGCAATGGGGAAATGATAAATTGTGGGGGGGGGATTGAATAGCGCTTTTCAACTCATAACTTCTAAGCAATTTTAGGTTACAAAAACTTTTAATATAAAAGTTGTTCGTTGTAAGGTGATAATTCGCCTAATTGAATTTTTTTCTAAAAATTCGAAACAGAGCTATGGGGAAATGATGAAATAGGGAAGGAGAATGAAAGTGGCATTTTAGCTCATAATTTCTGAAAAATTGTAGCTATCAAAAAAGTTTCAATACAAAAGTTCTTTATTATGAAGAGGCAATAATTTGAATATTTTTAGTTATCATTCTATCTTCAATCGTAAAGGAATTATGGAAAAATGAAATCTTCAGTCCCCCACCATTCCTCCCCCCCTTTGAGCTGGATAGCCCATCTACGAACTCGACCGAGATTTTTACTGTCCTTACAACATATCCCAGGCTGGTTAAAATTCAATCAAAATTACTCCAGTTATCGTGTTCACAAGATAACATGGGAAAAAGCGTTATATATATATATATATATATATATATATATACAAAGGGTGGTATGGACAAACAAAATATGGTCTTGGTGTAAAATTGTATGGTTATGACAATGATTTTGGTGTAAAATGGTATGGTCATGACAATGACCAAAAATATGGTGATTTATCATGTGTTTATGTTTAACGTGTAGTTTCTGTGTTAAAGTGTAGTTATTTGTCTTGCGCTACAGGTAAGTGTTTTACACTTTAACATGCTTTTCATATGACGGCTTTGTGTACGAACGTAACTGATTCTTTCCGAGCCAAACTCGTTGCCAATCACCCTGCGTCCCTCCAAAGCACCTTGTCATGTCCTTAATTTCTTCTTGGCACTGAGGAAGGGCAAGAAACGTGTCACCTGATAAATTCTGTGTTCCCATGGTAAGTTTTTAACCCTGGGGACTACATGCGATACATTTGTCTTGAGCGATCTGAAGCTATCGAATGGAGCTACGTTTCTTGGGCCATTTTACATTGTTATGGGTTTGGGTTCCGGTGAATACAATAATTCCGATAACTGAAACGTTTGACAAAAAGAATGTCATGCAGATCCTTGCCAAATGAATTGGAATAATTCATGCCTCAGCTGTTATCGTGTGTTTATGAGTAATCCCATATGTTAAAATTAAAAAGTACATATCCGCACCACAAGAAGATGTTCAGAAAACTTTTCATGAGAACCAGCAACAGAGGAAGTAACAAAATTGTTTTTTACTCTGTTGTTGGCTCTTTTAAATTTCGGAAGGCTAGTGGAAACTTTTGCGTTATTTCTCTATATTATTTAATCATTAATTACAATATAACTTTCAGTTTAATCGGTGTAAGTTCATCAGTGTAATGAATTTGAGATTGGTAAACAATGTTTTCCACGCATCCCCATAAAAAGAAGTCTACAGGTGTTATGTCTGGATATCTAGGTGGTCACGGCATTGTACCTTCTCTTCCAATATAACGCGTGGGGAATTTTTCATCTAAAGCCTTTCGCACTTCCAAACTCTAGTGTGGCGGTGCCCCATTCTGCTGGGAAATGATATTGGGTTGCAAGTCCTCTATATGAGGAAATAAGAAAATTTCAAGCATATCAAGGTAATTGTGAGGGCGGAGAGTTACTTCGGTAAAGAAAAAAGGACCTATAATTCGATCATGAAGTAAACCACACCACAGGCTTACTTTAGGGCTGACTCTTGCTTGCTCCAGTGCGGCATGAGGATTTTTAATCCCCATATTCGAGTATTGTATAGGTTAACAATATCTTATACAAGAAACGTTGCCTCTTCTGACAAAATTACACGTTGTAGAAAATTTTCATCCTCCTCCATTTTTTGTAACATTTCTTCTTCAAATGTTTGACGACTAGGCGTATCATCAGGCTTTAAGTCATGCAACAATTGAAGTTTATACGCATACGACCGTCATGTATTATGCACTACATCATGCACAGTTGATCTCGGTATTTGTAAATGCTGGGACGTGCTGCGAATCGATTTAAGAGGAATACGACGGAACGTTTATTGAATTCGTTTAACTTCATTTCATAAATTGTAGGTCTTGAAGGTGGACTTCGATTGCAGGTAGTTAGAAATTTACGCTGTACGTGTGTTGTAGATTTAAATTTGATAAACCACGCCACAACTTGTGCTTACTATTGCGGAGAAGCCATTTTTAAACGAGAATATTGCAAAACATTGTAGTAGCGCCATTTAGTTTACACTTTATTGAAATATTTCCTTTATGGAACATAAAAAACCGTAAGTGCATATTATTGTTTATTTTTTATTATTTTATTAAAATGTGAAGATACACTTCGGACACCCTGTATATATATACAAAAAAAGTAAATAAAGGCCACTACACGAGAACCAACCAAACAGCCATGGCATCCCAAATGTCAAAACTCCAAGTCAGACCACACAATCCATAATCTGATTACAAATTTCCCTGGAAATTTCACAGCACCTTCTGATCCTGAGAAAAGATCCATTATTTTTAAAAACATTCATAAACAATTTATTTTTATTATCCATTGAAGTATTTGTTAGGTTAAAACCCGCTACAAACCTATATTCAAAAATATAATCGTCGACATCACCAATGATACCGCGCAAATATAATGGAGTAGAGGAAATATCAAAATGATGCAAGTACGCTATAAATGGATCATGCTTGGTACCTAAGTAAACAAAATATTTATTAAGAGACAATAATTCAAGATCAGGAGTTGGGAGGGAATCCTTGACTCTTTTACCAGTTTTTGGAGTCTCGCCAACTAAGGTTCCAATTATTTAAGAGGTCTCGTTTCATATTTTGCTTAAGAAAGGAACAGAAATTTCAAAACCATTGCCAATTTCGATTGCTAATTTTGCGAAGTGGTCAGCCGTCTCATTACCTGTGTTACCTGCATGTGCTTCCAGCCAAGATAAATCGATGTAACCGCTAGCTGAGGAAAGTTTTTCTTTCATTTTAAAAATGAAGTTTGATTTGGATTTGGAACTTCTCAAAACCTGAATAGACGAAAGGCTGTTAGAATACATATTAATTTTGAAACCATTCTCCATGACCCAGTAAACAGCAAAGTGAATTGCAGAGAGCTCAGTATGAAAAACGGTATTATACGAGTACAATTTGAAGCAGTGTACTGAGCATAAACTATTATCTTTAAAAGTACACACAGCGAACCCGACGTTGTCTCCAACCCCGGATCCGTCTGTGTATACTTCAAAATCAACATTATTGAGTTTTTTAGGAAAGTTAACCCTTAACGGCCGAAAGGCTCCAATTATGCCATAGAAAACGAAAAACCCCGCTAAGGGGACATGAAAATAATTTAGATTTAAGAATAAAGATTTTAGTTTTAATTTCATTTATTTTATCATCGCTGTTGTTTTCTTTATGAAATATTGCAACTTATTACATGATCATAACATACTTTCAAAAATTATAAAAATTAATTTCATTTATAAAATTATAAATCAACTAAATATATTGGATTTATATCTAAATAACCAGTTTAAATGTTTAGTTTAAGTTTTCATCCTTATAAAAGTGTTAGAATATCACCTAATTTTCCGTCGTCGTATGGATGAGTATTACAAAAAAGCCTTTCGGCCATTAATGGTAAATATTTTTTATATTTGAGGCGAGACTTCTGGATGGTCGATTGCGGTTGAAATTGCTTATATCAAATCCAGAATAGAAAATATCATTAAAATCTCTTGACGGCTTTATCCATAGTTGAATTTTTTACACTGCGCCAGAGCTGTTAAATGCAATGGGGGAATCCCCGACAATACATTCAATGCGCTAGTAGTAGATGTTCGATAAGCTTTTGTCAATTTCAATAAGAAAATTCTTTGTATTGAGGAAAGTTTAGTAATTATCTCTTTGGTGAGTTCACCATCCCAAATACTAGAGCCATAAAACAGTGAGCTCTCTATTACAGAAAAATACCAAGTTTTTAAAAGGGTAGGATAAACGCACGAATAGGACCCAGCCACCTTCCTGAAATTGGACGTCAAGTAATAAATTTTTGAATGCAAATTACTTATATGAGCATTCCATTTAAGATTAGAGTCGAAAATTAAACACAGATATTTGATATAGGAAGAGACTGTCATAGTAAAGTTATTAATTTGAAATACAGGCGTTCTGGCAAAGGTCGATTTAGAAAAAGAAGTTGGTTTGTGCCTAAACGCCAATGCCAAAAGAAATAGAAAGTTTTGGAGAGTTTAATATGCTGAATTCCTTTTGAAATAATTCATTTGTGTTGTTTTCTAGTTTATAGCGGGCATCACCAAAAATGACAAGAGCCAAATCATCAGCAAAAGCCGGGATAAAAAAATATCAGTTCCAAAACCTCATTGAAATAAAATTTCGAAATGAATGGCGCAATAACAGAACCCTGAGGGCAGCCTTTATATGTCATATTTGTTATTTAAAATTTTTTTTCCAAAAAAGGAGACTGTCCTATTTTCAAGATAATAGTAAATAAAGTTATCGAAAAAATTGGGAACATTTAAGCGTACGAATTTATCAAAAAGTACAGACCAACCATATCATCAAATGCAAACTTGATATAAATAGATACCAGAGCTGCATGTGTTTTAGACCTATAATATTTAATTTTATCCACAATTTTATCTATTGCAATTTCACTGCTTTTAAGTTCTATAAAACCATATTGATTTATATGAATTACAGTATTATTAATAAACCAATAATAAAATTTATTTATGATTAATCTTTCTAATATTTTTCCTAACGTTGGTAATAAACAGATTGGTCTATACGAGGAGCAAATTTTGGTGTCTCGTCGCACTTTTTGTAGGAAAAAAACACTTCCGTTCCTCAAACATATCGGAAAATAATTATGTTCGAAACATAAATTAAAGAGACTTAGTAGAAAATTAGAATTATGTTTAAAAACATTTTTCCATGTCCTACAATCCAGGCAGTCGGGCCAGGAGCTTTTCTACTCTTTGATGAATCGAAAACAAACTGAAGGTTAAAATGCGTCCAGGAATCTATATTTTCTGTAATTATATTTTTATAAAACCGGAAGGAAGAGGAGTATTGAGGAAAGAAATACTCCATTAGATATTCAGTCTTTTCAGCAGGGGACTCATAGCTGTGCCTCTATTGTTCACCATGATTTAAATGGTTTCTGAAATTTATTGAAAGCTACTTTCAATGTTCTCATAATAGGTAGTGCAAAACTTCCTCCAAGCATCCTTCTTTGCCTCTAAAATCATCCTCTTATAAATACTTTCTTTTATTTTATAATTAAGCAAACTGGCATGATCGGTTCATAGGGTGGGTTGGTATTTTTCAACTTCTTCATTTTTAAAAAAAAGCAATAATTTTCTCTCTCTTTCAAGCTCTGAATTTTGAGGCTATTATTCCAGAATTTTAAGTTGAACGTTTTGGGTTGGGATTTAAAAGAACATGAAATAACGTAACTTATATATAAACTTTTCAAATAAATCATCTACTTCATCAATGTTAGTAACCGAAGACAGTAAATTCTCTAAAAATATTCAGTCTTTTTGAAAATCTTTAATAAACTTAGATTTAGCATATTTGATTTTAAAGTAAAAATCATTTTCTAGAAAAAAATTGCTTTCGAAGCGCACAAATACGTATTTGTGATCACTGAGGAATTCTGTGTCAAAAAATTTTCCATTTTAGCTAGATGAGAAAAACAATCGGAAATTAGGGTTAAATGGGGGCAACCAGACCGATTATTAGCAAGAAAAGTCGGCCCCGAATCGTTATTTTCGTAAATTGAAAGGTTTTGTTGAGAGATAAAATCAAGCAATTGCCTTCCTCTATGGTCCTCGTTATCATATCCCCAAATCTGGAATCTTGAGATAAAGTCTCCGAGAATCAAGACGATTTTTTTTATCAAAATTAAAGGATTGTAGTTCATTCATCTGATTATAAATATTTTTGTGTGATCGTAGTCAGACCGACATGAAGTATAACGTCAAGTTTTTAAAGGAAATTTCTATGATAACTTAAATGTTTGAACTATAATAAAAGAACTATTAATTTTATTGTTTAAAACTACTATACCGGAGTTATTACCTATTGAATAGTAGGTTTTGAGTTCGTCAATATTGTATTCGATAGTCATTTTGTGGTATAGGGAAAAAATATAACCTAGAAAGTTTTGATTAATTTCCCTGGCATAAAGAACTCTTTTGCTGAGGTTCTGACGCTGACGAGAAAATCTCTAGATGATTCGTTAGTGATTATTGTCCGTAGATTTGTTGTTCTATGACGCAACATCACAATTAAATATTGTCAATGACTAAGAAGAAGATTTTATAGATTTTTATGATGAAGATTTTTTTCGAAGATTTTTCTCTGTTATTATTTCCGCAAATACCTCCAACTGAACATAAACTGTTCTAGCTAGTGAAGTTAATTACTCAGAAAACATTAATCTGAAAGCATTTCCTAGAAAAATATTTTGAATTTCTATTGCCAGAAAAAAGGGATTGAAAAAAATCTGGTGATTGTTACCTTCCCTGCATGGGCGACAATTCCAGATGCATTCAAAAGTTGTAAAAAATTGGTATCATATGGATACAAAGAACAGTGTTGGAAATGCAAATCCATTAAAAAGAGAGAACTCAGCTCTCCTCTAATGAGAGGCATTGTTTCCAAACCGATATTTAAGAAAGAAAATAGATTCATTCTGATAAGTGTAAATGAGGAGTTATTTTTTGTGCAGTTTGTAGTTGTTTTCGTTGTTTGTATTCGTTTCGTACAGGTTTATCTACTAGGCTGAAAATATTTATGGCTCTTACTTTTCAGTTGTGGGCCATGGTGGCCTAGTGGTATTGTTTGAACTGCGGGCCGGAAAGTTCGAAGAAATTCGATACTCGATTACACTAAATCAACCGTCAATGTGGACATGGTGCATGTTAAATCTGACGGCATGGGTCAAATATCCTTCCGCTGGTGTGGTTCGTGAGTTTTTAGAGGGTATCCCAGATCATCTGACCACGGTTCAAAATGACGATGTACGCCCAAAAATAGCCCTCGCATTTATTGAAAACTTGACGTTAGTATAACTAAGCTAAACTATCTTTTCAATTGCTAATTCTTGTGGAATATATATTGAATATTTTACTCTAAATTTACAGAAAATACACTTTAATATTTCGTAAGGAAGTTTCTTTTAATTATATGTGTGCTTTATGATATTTGAATTATGAACATTTATTTGCACCCCTTTAAATATAAAAATATTGCTACAGAATAACAGCATAGCAGAAAGGTAATTTACCTATATTTAGTGCCCATATCTGTCTCCACATTTAATAACGACTGGCAAACAAAGTTTTAGGTTCTTAAAAAATAAAGCATATATTGACAATCCCATATATTTTTTTAAACATGTTAAAAATTCTAGTAAACATGAAAAAGGATCGGAGTTTTAAAGTGTTGAGCTCTCATAGGCCTCCATTTTGATGACGTCATATCAGATAAACGAGGCCTCTAAAACTTGGAGTTTCGGCTGTTTTTAAATCAGAAAATGACACAGAGTTCCCAAAGTTCACAATTTCTGCCAGAACTGAAATATTCTTTAGATTTGTCGAGATAACCGACCGCACTTTCTTTTTCAACTAACATTTGATGATTTGATTTTTTTGGGCAGGTTACACTTCCAATTTATGTAGACTAATAGTGATAACTGCGTTTTGGGCTATTCCTCTTGTTCAACTGAATACTCTCAATGAGTCAAACAATCCAATTTTTGAAACTGTTTTGAGGTTCAATCTAAGCAACTTTTAAACGAAATGAAATTCCCCTAACAATTTTAACAAAACTTTTTGGGAAAATTGCAGTTAAACAAGTCATCTATCTGATGATATAATAATATGTTTTGTTACTTGCTTTAAAGCAGGGCAAGGGCTATTAAGTCTTTTGCTAAAATATTTAACTGATGATATCTAAATCTATGCACTCTTGTCCTCTATTCTCTTAAAACTGATTTGATACACCACATTTACATCGTTAGAATATACTTTGCCTATTTTAAAGACATAATATCCATAACAATTGAATTATGATACCATTTCAATATAGGTACTTAGGTCCAAATATTTTTTAAATAAAAAAAAAACTTTTTAGGTCCAAATTCGGAAACTTTCCCCTTTAACTCAATTAAAAAGTCTATGTAAATAAAATTTACAATTAAGTAAGATTATTTACCAAACAAAGAATTTTTCCACTTGGCTTATGTGAACACTAAATAAAAACAATATAGCATTGCCAAATGTAGAAAAGCAAACTAAATCCTTTTGTTTTCCTGCTTTTCAGATCCATTACAGTGAACAGGGCCTTCCACAATTTTCAAGTTTAACGCCATTCGGAAATGTAAAGAGAACATACTAAGTTATATAGCAAAACATACATTTTCAAATTTTAATCCTTCATTATTTCAAAAATTTTAAAATGAAAATAAATATCGTATTAATCGAATTATAGTATATAGGCCAGACTTTCTGCAAAAGCGTTATTTAAAAATTAAGAATACAAAAATTATGAGAATTATGAAATGAAATATTTAAATATAAATTTTTTAATAATAAATCATAGAATTCATTTCAAATAATGTCTATAAAATTCGAAAATTAATTTATATTGAAATAAAATCAGATAATTTGCGTTTGATGCATTGCGAGAACGTTCAAGCTAAATGTAAGTTTCTATATTAAGTTAACTTCTTCACCTGAGAGAGTTTTAAAAAAATTATGTCTGATGCATTGAGGGGACTGTCAGGACTGGTCTCGATATTAAGATTACGGAGGAAACATCACCTTAAATAATTAAAATATTTTCATTTGACGCATTGAGGAAACTGTCAAGCTAAGTCTAAAGTTTCTATGTTATGTTTACGGAGGAAACGTCGCCTTCACCCAAGAGTCGTTTATGTTCATAAGACATGAAAAAATGTACAGAATGAATGCGGAACATTTGCAAGGCGTGATGAATGCATAGAGACAGCAAAAACATCTATTAAAATGCCTCTACCACTTTGCATGACTTTTGGTGGATGCTTTTTATAACAGCAAATGATAAGTTTCCAAAAGACCATTCAGACAAAAGGCAAATATTACTGGATAACAAACCTTACATTAATGAAATTAAATTTGTTGCTAATTTTCACACAAAGAACACTTGTGGGGATATCAAAATAAATTTAATCTTAGATTAATCGTCCCCTTAAGAGAAAACATGTCTCAAAGTCGATTAACCGCATTTAGAATAACAGTGATTATCCTAATTATTATATAATAATTTTTCCTGCTGCTTGGTGGATACAACTACAACTATGGACTTGAATCATTATGACACAGAAAATCTAACATTTCTTCACTACCATGGCAGTGTTAATGCAAAACAGGCAAAATGTGGATATTGTCTAATTTAACTCTGAACCCACCTTATGACAGTGATGGAGGGGATTCTAGCATGTCTAGCATACAAGCATGTCTAGGTATAGTAAAAAGGCTATGCGCTACTCGATGATATAACTTACAACGCCATCTATCGGCTAATTTTGGAATTTTGTGGTCCTATCTCGTAAACGGTTCAAGACACAAGAAAAAAGTCAAATAGAAAGTTGTAGAACAATCTCGATTTAGTACGAAAAGGTACCTTGCGCACATTCATACTCAAAACAGAATGTAAAAAATGAACATTTGTTTTATTGTGATTTTCAACACTATGGCATCGAGAAACGAGAGCGAAGAGAGAAAAGACCACCTTACTTACTAAAAACCAGTCTGTGTTGTGGCGCAGGGGAAACGCACGCGATTTGCATTCATGAGGACCATGGTTCTGTCCCCACTGGTTGCGTGTTTTACTGAATGTCTCTACAAAACATGAAAACATTCTGCTGCTCTTGCAAAATCGTCTCTCCGAACACTCACTAAAACTCAACCATGTGTGGTATCAAACTCACATGGATTTAATGTATTATGCAAATGAGAACGGAACGCCATAAATGTTCACCAGAGACTACTACTATAAAAAGGATGTTTCTGGGTTGTACGTTAAAGCTGAGGGTTATGATAAAATTTGGCATTACCGAGTATTGCGAGTTGTTAATTTACGGTGAATGTGGGCATAAGGCAAAATCAGCTGCAAGGCTGTATCGTGGACATTTTCCCGCATCCTACACGGCAGGCCATCTTAAAAGTTGTAAAACGTTTAATGGAGATGGGCTGTGTGACCAGCCGACCTCGAGTTCGTAAACCTTGTAATATAAGACGCAAAGTGCAATCTGAAGATGTACTAGCATATTCTCTCGCCCATCCTCAGAAGAGCACAAAAATGATCAGTGAAAATTGCGGCCTCTCAAAAAGCCGCGTTTGGACAATCTTGAATGAAACAGGTGCTCATCCATACTGATCCACACCTGTGCAGGGATTGCTGCCAAGAGATGCTGAGAGACGTTATTGCAACTTTGTGATGAATAACTTACAGGACCACCCAACATTCCTGGCAGAAATAATATGGATGGATGAGGCATGTTTTTCGAGTTACGGAATGTTAAATAGAAAGGACTTTCATACCTGTTCGATGGAAAATCCGAGATATGCTGTCGAATTTCGACATCAACTACGCTGGTCGATTAATGTTTGATGCGGAATTTTTAATGACAGGCTCATTCGACCAGTATTTTACGAGGTTACGTTAACGGGACAACGGTACTTCCCAGGTAAAGAAAATCTTAAGGTATTTGGGACATGTTTTCTTCAGAAAAAAATTGTAGAATATTTGAAGAAGAATTTATTCCAAATACCTTCAGATTTTCGGCAGATATTTCTACAGCCACGGCTTAATTATTAATTTCAATTAATGTAATTATTAATTTAATTAATCTAATTTGTGATTCAACTTACTTGTATGATGTCGATTCAGATTGTGACAAAACTTCAAACTCATCCTGGCCGGGATTCGAACCCGCGCTCATATAGTTGGCAGGCAGGAACGATAACCACAAGGCCACGCTGGACTACACGAGATGGGAGTAAGATAATCTATTTGAGTTTTAGCGTCACCATAGCTCTCGAGGCGCAGTTTAGAGGTGTAAAATCCACCATGGTCAGAGTACGTGCTTCAAAGTCGTAGAGATGAGTAATAGATGAGAATAGTAATATTTTTGTTCAATAAATTAGATTCTCTATTTCAATAAATTCGTTTTCACCTTTTATCTCTCTTGTAAGCCTTCTCTCCGTCCAAAGGGTGCAGGCTCCACTTTTCCCTTCCTTTTGGAGGAAAATATGTAGTCACAAAGACAGTTGGAAAACTAATTCGAAATTAATTAAAGTATGGGGGAAGTTTAAAACGGCAAAACCTGAAATATTTATTTCAAAGATAAATTAAAAATTCATTCTTTTCAGTGGCATATTTAAAAAAATTAGTGCCTAAGACAATTTTCGATTGGGAAATTTTTTAAACTCCTGTCTGCTGTAAAATTAAACAATAATGATACAGTAGAGTCTCCCTACAACGAAGTCTCCCTACAGCAAATTTCTCCCTATAACGAAATTTTTAATCGGAATGTTAAATAACATTCAAAATATTCTCCATATAACGAAGTGGTTGTCTCCCTATAACGAATTTTTTCAGACCTTTATCTTTTCGATTTTTGTCATTTTTGACGAAAGTTGCTAATTTCTGTGCACACAAATCGCTCACACGTGCTTGTTTCTGGAACCATTCGCATTGTTCATTCCAACGATAACACATAACAATAGAATGCTATGTGAAGGGTAATGCAGTTGTGGCGACCTGGGTCTCTACAGAGGGAGCAACATTTCTACGGGTCAAGATTCCAAGAATCGGGGTGGAAGCAGCAAATGGATGTGACAATACGCATTTTATGTTTATCCATACTAGTACATATTATTCTCTAAATTGGTGAATTGTCTTCACTTTTGACCATTTTATTTATACAATAAAAATTAGTTTAATTTTAACAAATTTATAATAAATATTACTTCATCTTTAATTGAAAGTCATAATTAAATATTTTTGAACTTATATCACATACTGAAAGGTTTGTAACATTTACTTAAATAACTGCAAAAATCTCTAATCCCCGTATAACGAAATTTTCTCTATAGCGAATTTTTCAACTGGAACCAAGCGATTTCGTTATAGGGAGACTCCAGTGTAATTACATTCTAATTTTGTTTTATATCCTTTAGAAAATGAAGCTGCAATATTAAAGAATATGGTGCAAAATATGTATTTAGAGAAATGCTGATATTATGAAATTGCAGTTAAATCTTCAAAAAATCAACATGTATTGGTAAAGTTTAATGATGTTGTGAAAATCTGCTAAATAACTGCAAATTGAATTGAAGACGTATACTTCTACGGAATAACATCACCATATTTACAGTCGATCTCGGTTACCATTCCAAAATATCGATGTCTGTATCCGTCAGCCGCTTTCGAATCTTCTGAGTAAGCTTCCTCTGGATGCTCCAATTGTTCAATGTTGTTCGAGATTTCCTCTTGACATTCTGCCAAATGATTAAACTTATAACAGATGATTCAAAACCGAAATGGTGTTCCATTCCCTAAACCAGATGCCTCCCTTGAAAGCTCATCTCATCAACATACAGTGAAAGAAATTCTAAGACCCTTCGGTTTGGTTTTTATTCCGACCATATCGAATCCAATCTAAAAGAAGCTTCCGTTCACAGTCTATAATTCAACCGCAAAATTAAGCCCCACTCTGGGGGCCAAATATTTTAAACAAAATATCGGAAGAAAATAATTTCCATCTCAAAGAATCAGGTTCAATCTTCCAGGGACTCTCGAATCTACCCGATGCCTTTGCGGCTCTTAAAAACACATGGAACAATCACGCCAGCACTAAAAAGAACACAACTACTTTATTGTAAAACATTAAGATATATTTAAACAGTTCTAAAAAGCTTGATCAATACGAAGCATCGTATTGCGGCTGCGTAATTATATTCACAGCATTCCAAGTTCAATTCAGTTCTTAATTTTCAAACTCATGAGAAGCTTGCAAAAGCATGATGCACTTTAGAAGAGGTAACAAAAGTCTCTGCTAAATAATACCTGGCTTATAATAATTCCGTAGAAAAATGCCCAATTTGATTCAATAAATTTCCCATCCCTCCCTGAATATGGAAAGCGTGCAACAAAATGTCGGGGACTTTTGAGACATCATTTAGAATGACGTAAATAAGGTCTCTATGAAAAGCATTAGCACTTTTCCGAAGAAAAATGCTCATGTTACTGGACTATACATGTTCTTTGAAGCAATAAAAACGATATAAATGTAAGGATTTTTATTTTTAAAAATTATTTTCAAGATTCCGACCGTTTTACTGATTTTAACCTTCTGTTGAGTCGATTTCGGGTTTGACACCATTTAAACATTTGAATCTTTAAGATTTTAAAAATATATATTTATTGACATTCAATATACCAACAATAAATTAAACAATACAATGAGACGATAATCACTGGATCGTTGTGAAATAACAATGTTCTTTTCGCATTCGTCAGAAATGAAATCTGGTATTAATCAGAATGTTTTTGCAGACAATAAGATTCAAGGGACTAGAACAGCTGATATTCTGATAAATTACATTACAGAGTATCCACCAATGACGAAGGGAACGGTGCAAAGCATACACATTCTAATAAAAAATATCTACCTTTTAGTAAAAAATAATGTTGCGTTACAAAATAAATAAAATGCAATAATACATGCAATAAAATATATATACAATACAATATGGAATTTATATAATTTACTAAGAATGATTTTGAATTAAAAAGTTTGTCTTATGAAAATGAACTTGTCTGCTGTAACGCGTGAACCTAGTATTTGTAGCAGAAGTTTTATCTTCGATTTGTGGTTTAGTGATAGGTGTTCCGAAATTGTAACTACCCTTTTGTGAATCAAAATCTTCTGAAATCTCATAAGCTGGCTTTCAGCTATCAATTGAAACAGTAGTATTTTTGCTATGTAGATCAATTGCAAAATGTTTGTCTCTCCGACTTAGAACAGGATCTGTACTAGAATAGGGAGGTGTGAGAGGAGGACGAATTTCGTCGCTTCGAAGAAAAACATGCGTACAAGTATTTAATGATGGGTGTACATAACTTTCCGCACAACTATGAGAAACAGGAGCTATTTGGCTAAGTCTCCTCATCATGGTAATTAATTTCGACACATACGTGGGTGTCACAGACGTTTGAAGAGCATCTTTAGAAATCAGATCAGATGGTAGACGTAAAGTAGTACCATAAATTAGTCGAAATATACTAGTTGATACCATAAACTTGTTGCACTTAAGTCGTTCTTCACTGCTGAGCGTAGTCCTAACATTACAATAGGCAACACATTGGACCAACCAGTGTCTTCATGGGTAATAATATCGCTTTTGAGATGCCTGTGTAATCGTTGAAACATTCCATTACTTTGTAGATAGTAAGAAGAAGAATCGATTCTATGGCTACCCAACCTGTTTGTAAGCTCTCCGGAACTGGAAATCCAACCACTTAAAAGTGAACTAGCAGTGGTTTCTGCCAACATGTCTACAGTAGGAATCACTTCCAGCCACATGGTATACCTGTATATGATAGTAAGACAATATTTATATCTATTGGATGGAGGAAATAGTCCAATATAGTAAATATGAATATGTGCGAATCGAGCATACGATAGAGAAAACGTGCTAAGTGGAGCTTTTGTATGTTTGAATACTTTAGCTCGCTGACATTTGTCACAAACGCTAACTCTGTTTTTGATGTCTTTTCTCATTCCGGGCCAAAAGAAACGCTTAGAAATTATATCGGTAGTTGCTGATATTCCAGGATGCGAAAGGCAAATTTTCACATACAACTTGCCTTAGGTCTTTAGGGACGAATGATCGAGGGATTTCGAGTGATATATCACAATATAAAAAACATCTTCAAGTAGAAAATATTGTTTTACCAATTTAATAGAAGAATCTGGCTCAAAGAAAGACAGAAATTCAGTATCATTAAGTTGAGTTTGAGCAAACTTTTTGTAGTCCAATGTGGGTGGTTTTGTAATTGTATCGATTTCAACTCTAGATAATGCATCCGCAACTTTGTTATCTCTTCCAACAACACAGCGACTATCTGCAGAAAATTGCGAAATGTAATCTAGATGTCTCAGTTTGCGTGGAGAACATCTTTCTGGTTTCTGCTTGAAAGCAAAAATTAAAGTGGGTTTTTGGTCACTATATATTATAAATTCACGGCCTTCGAGCATGTGCCTAAGAATTTTCATTGAAGTATAAATGGCCAAAAGTTCTCGATCATAAGTAGACCAATTTTGCTGACTTTTAGGAAGTTTTAAAAACAAAAGTGCTATTGGTTCCCAGTTTCCATTAGAAAGTTGCATCAAAGTGTTACCAATGGCGACATTTGACGCATCGGTCCAAACACTTAAGGTAACACCAGGAATTGGATGCTTAAGAATTGTTGCATCAGCTAATGCTGTTTTAGCAGCAGTAAATGAAATTTCAGCTTCTTCAGTCCATTCAAGAGGGCTTTCAGGATTTTTCGATGGACGAGATGATTTCTTTTTGTTTGCGCGACCTTCTAAAAATTTTATTAGGAGTACTAAAATGTGGAACCCTTTAGGAAATAATCTACGATAAAAATTATACATTCCCAAAAATCTCAGCAATTGAGCAATAGTATTTGATCTAGGAAACTTGAATACCTCTACTCGATCAGGAGGAGGAGAAAGGCCTTCACCGGAAACTTGAAATCCAAGAACGTTTAAGCTATGTACTCCTAAAGTGCATTTAGATGGCTTAATTGTTAAACCATAAAAATCAATTTTTCCAAAAAGTGCACGAAGATGAGCAGTATATTCTTCAGAATTTCTAGATGCAATTAATATATCATCTATAAATGCATAAACAACCTTCAAATCAAGGGTGACTTCATCAATGGATCTTTGAAAAGTGCTTGCTGAATTGCTCAAACCAAAGTGCATCCGATGGATTTCGAAGAGATCAAATGGAGTACAAATGGCAGTTTTGCGTATGTCCTCGGAAGCAATCGGAATTTGATGAAACGATTTAACAAGGTCAATGTAAAAAAATAGTATTGCCCATTCACTAGTTAAATCAAGAATGCTTTGAATTGGATACATATCCTTTTCATTTTAAGCATTTAAAGCTCGAAAATCGCCACCATGTCACTCATTGCTTCCTTTCTTAGGAACCATGTGCAATGGGGAGGAATAATTACTGCTGGATGGGCGAATGTCGCTTAAATCCAACATGCGCTGAAATTACATTTCAATTTAGCAATTTTTAACCTGTCTGGAGCCATGCGACGGCGTTAGCACAAACAGGAGGTCCAAAAATATCAATATAGTGAACTACATTATGTTTAACTGTTTGGTCTGCACAAGGCGGTTTTACAATATTTAGAAAATCATTCAGCAACTTAGAAAATTCATTATTAACAACATGAGTTTTAATAGAGAAAATATTATAATTTCTGATAACACAATGGCAATTCAGTTTGGTACAGTTATCGAAGAAATTTCGATTTCTTAAATCAGGTTTTATATTAAAATAATTTAAGAAATCTGCAAAAATAATAGCATTATACACAATACAAACATACAATGGAAAAACAAATTTGCTTCTTAAACCAAGTTCTAATGACATTAATTTTTGCCCGTACACCTGAATTGGAGTACAATTTTCCGCAATAAACGTTTGCACTGGAGGAGATTGTTTTTGAGGTTTTCTGGCTGGAAGGTTTAAACAATCACTACCTGTATCAACAAGAAAACAATTGTTGGTTTTCCGATCGCTAACGAAAAGGCGACGGGAACTTCAAGGAAAGGCATATGTCACCACTTCTTCTGCCTGATCATGTTTTCCTGAAAAGAACAGGACTGAACACATTTTCGTGCCTCAGAGACAATTTGTTTATGGTACCAACACAAATTTGATGGTGTCATCTTCAGACTTTTTGTGCGAGGGTTAGAACAATTTCGAGAATAACTTTTCGATTGCGGCAGTTCTTTTACCTGTTGTCGTAAATGTTTCAATTCCTTGAGAAGTTCTGTTTCTCCGGAAACATCCGAATTAACACTGGAAGATTTTAAGAAGGCACATACCTGTACAGGTGTTACCACTAATATCCGTTCGGCTACCTCTGCATCCTTTTGAGCTGTATTGGGTTCGATACTAACCAGTATTGATCGCACGTTAGGAGGTAGTTGCTGTAGAAACAAATCCAAAAGAAGTTAATCGGCTACGTTATGCTATTCTGAGCATCGCTGCATCACACGAAATAATTCAGATGGTTTTCTGACTCCCAGCTGTTTACCCCGCTAGGGAACTAGAACTAAGTCAAATTTCTTGACTCTTACTCTCGCCACATCTTGCAATAACTTCTTCTTTTAACTTAGAAGATCTATGCTTCGTGGAGAGAGAATTACGTGTTGAACTGCCACTGCTACATCTGGAGACAAATGAGATACGCAATAATTGTATTTGGTTCTTTCGTCGGTGATCGGCTTAGGAACCGCTAACTCGAAAGCAGATTCAACCATCTTGAACCACAGAGTGGGATTACTAGGAACGAAAGCAGGGATCTTGACAACCGAAATGCCCTCCATAATTATCTGCATGGCTATAAGCCTAAGCGTCTTTAAAAGAACGTCGTTCAGTGGTTCAGTTCCACTTTCTAGCGGGACAAAAACCATACTATAAAAATTGAAAACAGTAGAACCTTGAAATTTGCACAGTTTAAAGGAAATGGACTTTGGCTATCTCTCATGAAATTTCATAACATTCCGCTAGATATTTTTTGATATGTGAATTTTTTTTAAATTCTTCTCCAATGTTCTCTATGGAATAATATGTCGTAATCTACGCAAAAGCTGACAATAGTTGAAAAATATTAAAGAACTCTAGAACATTTTACGAAATGAAGGAAACAGTCTAAAAATAAAGATTATGGAATTTAAGAAATGTCTGATAAGTATTTTTTTATTTCAAACAGTTCAAACTTTTGCCTATTAATATATACTTTGGAGGATAAATATCAATGCCTCTCACGATGGTTAAAAGTTGAAAGAATTTCATGAGTATAATATAAATGTTATATTAAAAACAAAAAATCTTAAAATAAATTACACAAAAACAATATGAGAACCACTCTCTTTATTAATTAAATTCTTTTTGTCGCGTTAACTTCTCAACCATCTATGTTTCAGACTTATCCAAAATGAATGATTTTTTTTCGATTAATTTCGTTATCCATCTCCTCTGAACATTATGCTGTTCTGCATTTCATTGTAACATGCTGTATGAGTTCTTACTCTGAATATTTATGAACAATCACTTATTATTAAATTTTCAAAGAGACTTTTTTGAGCAGAACTAGCTGAGAGACTGAAAAGGAAGTAAAATTCCAAATCAGGCCGCACATAAAAGCAGCTAAAATTTATTTTGACTTTGTCTCAAAGGTCAATACTTCATTATGCAACAGAAATTTTAACGTACAAACTCGTACAAAAAAAGGGGCAACTCAAAATATTAAATATTAAAAGAAAAAAGTGTCCAGTTTTTTAAGCCTAATATTGCTCCACTTTTCACGGAAAATTATACATCTAATAAAGCTGAAACGATATGAAATATAAAATACGCACCTTTTTCTTCCGTATTGACAGAAAAATATAAACATTTTCAATCAAATAAAAATAAATCACTTCAAATGAATTTTTACTTTAACGAGAGCTCTCGTACAATCAGTCTGAGTAGAATCGAGCAATTTTGAAACTTTTCACTTTGATGGCGTACCTAATAATTAGCTCCAAATTTGTAATGATTTAGCATCTCTGTGGAATATAAACACTTATTTGAATTATGATTCAAGGTTATCTTATTATGTTAGATGAGCAATCTGAACCACTGTGCTTCGTTTCAAAAGTCACATTTTTTTGCGATGAATATGGTAAGGAATGATGAGATAATAAAAATATATACTTATATACATTCAACATACCAACACTAAATTAGACAATACAATGGAACGATAATTACTGGATCGTTGTTGAATAAGAATGTTCTTGTAAGAACGTCATTTTGCATTCGTCAGAAATGAAATCTGGGACCAATCAGAATTTTCTTGCAGCCAGTAATGTTCAAGAAACTAGAACAGCTGATATTCTGATACATTACACAACAAATCATTTTGGTAAAGAGGGGACATTTAATTAAAATTTCGTAAATTCTCAAAATAACAGAATTTTGAATGTAAATTTTTAATACGATAATAGCAGACACTTGTAATTTTCTTAATACTGATAAGAAAAGACATTTAATTGTAATTTTGTTAATTCTAATGAAAGCAAAGTTGGTGCAAATAATTCGCATTGACCAAAGAAAGTACAGGTCCAGGCTGTAGAAAATTGTTGATGTAACTTTATTCATAAGGTAATGCATTTGTTTTGTAAATACAGGGAGTAAAGTTTGTGCATTATATAGATGTATAATAATGTTCATTGATTGGTTTAAGTTTGTAAATATAGCTTTGTAAGATGGTGTATATATGGGGACAAAAAGCACTTCTTTGAGAAACAAATTATAATTTCTATTCTCCCTGGAAACAATATTAGCTTCAAAATGAATGGCAACATTGGATAAACCTTGAAATACTGCGATGAAAAACTGATCTTAATTTTTTTTTCGCCGCCCCCCCCGGCAGGACTGTAGGTCTACTGTTGACAGAACTACTAGTGTAGTTCACGAACGAAATCCTGGAAAGTATAAATGAATGCAAAAAGATATGACAGGAAGATATTAAGATTCTGTTCATTAATAATTGGCTATAAATAAATGAAAAGGACTGGAGATAGACATTTTTTTATTTCATTATTATTTTTGAAAGATGATATTATTATATTTGGAAGTATTCAGATTACGTTAATAAAAGTAAAGGAAAAATCGATGTTAGTTTAGAACCTCCATACCTTTGAGCTGTCAGGCCATATTTCATTGAAATGTTATCTAATTCAATAAAAATTCTCTCAGACATATTTAAGAGAACATGAAAACAAGAATCACTATTAAGACCTAAGAAACCTTTCTTTCTCGGTCCGCTGGCCAAACATTCTTGCCAACAGCCATAAGCTATAGCAAATCTACACTAATCAATACATAACTCCTCTTGTGGGATGAGTTACAGAAGGTTTATTGAACGTTAGTGACTTTTCAGTAATGTACACAAATGTCCTATAATCGCTTAACATTTTGTTTCGAGCGCAAAAAATCGTTTGTAAAAGAGAAAATAAAACTTTTATTCCACACAACTTCCTTTAATACGGCTCAAAAAGAATAATATATAGAGAGAAATGCAAAATAATGCTTGAAATAATAAATTAAAATTCTGGTAACATACGTGAAGAATAATGGAGGACAAATAGGCAAACAATGCCGGAATTTGGCACTAAAAATTAAATGAATAAAAATCTATTTCTATTTTTTTAAAATTAAGGCGCTTTCTCTCTCTTGTGCTAATCCATCACTGTGCCAAATTATGTCCCTGTAAGTCAAATGTTCTGGGAGTGCATTAAGAATAAATAAAACTTAATTTCACAAAAATCGTCTGGTGGTTGTACGTTATTGCAGTCCAACAAGTAGTATAAAAAATTACTACTCTTTATTTTACAAATATTCCAGAAAAACAAAGACGTCGCACAGGTAACAAAACTGAACAGTACTTGTATAAATTAACTAAAGAGATCAGCAACACATCTCGGTCACACCATTTTCACTTTCAATAGCACTCAGCTTACATCAGTTCAACAGCTTCTCTTCTGACCAAACTCCATCTCATTCACTCTTGTTCTGAAACTTCATTTTTATACCTTTTCCAACAGGAAGTTAGGTCAAGTACAAATCTCTCGAAGGTTCTAAATATTTTCGATCATGGTAGAGATAGGACCACAATTCATAAATTTTCTAGAAGTTTCGTTCTGTTGCCGATTCTATTGCAGCTTCGGGTTCAGATCTTTCTGTCGTTTCAGGTTATAATCCTGACTTGATAACCCTCCTTAAAATGGTGGTCTATTGCTGTCGATCCGAAATGAGTTTTCATTCGTTTACTGGCTAGTTTAAATCGCTTTCTGGCAAGCGCATGAATGTTTTAACAATCAGAACCTTAACGATAACTTTTAATTGCAATTTTTTAATTACTTTATCTGACTTAAGCAGCTCACTAAGTATATAAAATTTTCGAAACTTCAAAATATCTTTAAGATTTTTTAAAGTACGAATATTTAATTCATTGTATTTATAATTAAGATTGTTTAAAGTACTAGTAGGAAAAAGATTGAGCATTGAAAAATACTTTATATTTTTACAAACACAGTTTTCCAGAAAAATCAGCGCATTTTATGTTTGATCTGTAAGACTTGATAAAGCACAAATATTTAAGTCATTGTATTCATAAATAGGCTGTTTTAAATACTCTCAGGAAAGATTGAAAAATTATTTATATTGCTACAAACGCAGTTTTTCAAAAAAAAATTAGGGAATTTTATTTACATACTTTCAGATATTTTGTTTTGTATTAATATATATTTTTAAAAAATCCATTTTGAATTTCATTAAATCAAAATCTAATTCACCAGTATCATCAAACAACATTTTATTAATTTCTTCCTCTGTTAAAATTTTCTGATATCGAGGCATTTTATCAATGAATTTAACAGTTCGCAAGCAAGCAGATGTAAATTGAGCATCTACCTCGAACACTTACTGAAGATATCAATCAAGAGTGACAGTGGGAGGGGAAACAGCCATTGTTAAAAAGATAATATTGCTATTCAGCGTTACCGACCCCCTTTAAAAAGAGAGAGGAAATAAGCATACGACATTTCGGGAACTTGGCCGTTGCGCAGTTGGGGTATTTGCATGAAAAAACTAAACAAAATAATTTTCTCGCTATATTTTGCCTAGAACATGTATATTTTTTACAGTTATATATTTTCAGTCTCTTATAATAGTTTATGATCATATAAAGATTGTAAATATTAATTGCACATATTAAAATTTAATATTTTAATCAGTGTTGCGAAGCAATGCTATTTTTAAGTATCACCATTTTAAATAGAATATCATAAAATAAGATTAACACATTTTTTTCGTGAGATTCTTCTTGAGATTTTTCTATTTCACTAATAACATCTTTTTCACGGATGGCTTCTTCTCCAGTGGCGTAACTAGGGTAGGGAAGGTGGGACACGTGCCCTGAGCGCAATTGCTAGGATGCCCAAAAGTAAGGAATTAATTGGTTGTATTTAAAAGAAAAGTAGTTTTTTTTGTAGATCTTATTCTGAAGATTCTTTAAAATTCAAATGGTTTCAACAAAGTTTGCGAAAATCTTAAGGAAACAGTCATTTTTACAACCCGAAAACTTCAAGCTGCGACAAAATAACAAGTAATATTATGTTTCAGAGATCTGTTGACTCAAACCCCCATCAATGGAATTAAAAAGCCATTTAGAGATCCCACCCCGCCGAAACACAGATTTGTATCTCGGTGGGGTGGGAGATAAGGGAACATAGTTAGGAATCAGTTATCACCGCAAAGTTTCTGATGGTATGTCTGATTCATATTGACTGGATTTTGAATATAAGTTTCTTCGGAACTATGTGATAAATGGTGAACGAAAGCATCATTCCTATTTTCAATCAGCATTCAGCAAGGAATGAAGAACGAAAAATATACATCCATTTTTTGCGTAGTGTAAGAGCACTCCAGCAACTTTTAAAGACGTAAGTTCACTATCTTTATATTGTTTTTAGTACTGAATATTTTCATAATTTGTGTGATGAAAATGCGAAAGTGTTTTTTATTTTTAATTTTATTTCACAAATCTAGATGCAGTTTTACTGCCAAATGCACCAAACAAACAAAAAAATACTGACAGAGAGAAAAAAACCACACAAAGTTTTACAATTGTGGTAAAAATGATCACTTCGGATTGACGTTGAAATCATGAAGGCGATTTTTTATAAAACTAACGAGAACAAATACATAAAGAAGAGAAATTCAATGCCTGCCGTAATGTGAAGCGTTTTCTTACTTCCCTGAGTTACACTATTAATATTACTGATACAATTAATATTACTGTTAACAAGAACATTAAAATTTGGCTTGTTTCGTAGAATTTAAAAAATGCCTTTTCCTAAGAGATGACGTTGAAGTTCACTAGGCTGTGACGTCATCTTTTTCATTAAATTTTTAGCCTTTTTGCCAAGAAGGAAATAAATGGTACTTTCTGGCACCTGAAAATAACTCATGGGTTCCCTACCCTCATAAAAAAACCGCAAGGACAGTTCTTTCACATTACAAAAAGAGTAGAACCTCTTCGCCTTAGGGTACGGCAAGAGGGTCGGGCTCTGGTTTGAGAGCAGGTCAGTCAAATTCCCGTTCTGTCAGAAAATTGCTTGAGAAATTTCTCACCAGCTAGTTTTTCAGTCTGTCTTAGTGAAGGAAAAAACGCATATCCCTTGATGATTGCCTTTTCTTTTTCCCTATCTGAAAATCCTGAACAAATAATGTTTCGATAACAGTATTTTATGCTTCTATAATGACAATGTACTGAAATAAAATTTAAATCAATAATATTAGCCTTCCTTGTTTGGAATTCCGTGTTATTTGAAAGAAATAACAAGCAATCTATAACCAAAAAGAAATCAAATTCGCTTTTCTGCAATCAAACCACTAAAACGCTTAATAATTGGCTTAATACCAAAATAACACTCACTTGGGAGAGGGGGGGGGGAATTAATAAAAATATATAATTGCATTCCGCACACCTCTAAAATTATTGAAGAGCTTCTCTTGATTTAATTCTCATGCCAAGTCTACACACCTCCTAACACAACCAAAATTTCTTTTACCTTTACTATAATATTTGTAAGATACACTTATATGATCAAAAGTATCCAGACACTTTCAGATTTTCACACTTTTTAGAGCTTCTCAGGAAAGACTAGACCAACTGCCCTTAAACTTCGTGCATGTAAAAAATAGGCTCTAATTCATATCTTACTGTGAAAATTTGGTCACGAGGGCATTTAACGGAAGAGCGGAAATTGACAGCGGTGTCGAATGAGTAGAAAGCACGAGGCGGCAAAAGATTTATAGACATCTAAAATACCCGGGAGTATAGGGGTAGACAGGAAATTTTAAAAAATAGCTAGTTTTTCCGAACACTATTGCTTTTTTGTAATTCCTAGCTTTAGGCAGGGAAAATGATATAAAAATTTAATTTTTTCCTAAAAAATCAGTGGAGCGATTGCCGCCACTGGAAATTGATGAAAACGACAAAAATCTGGGCTCACACCGTTCGACAGAAGGCTGATAGTGGTTTACAAATTTCTTCAATGGTTTTATTTGCTATGCACATTGCTTACATGGATTTACAAGTTGTTTGCAATGTCTTCACCAAATATAACCTATATACCTAATTTCTACTCGCAAGAGGAAGGTATTGAAATGTTCACAAAACTTTCAGTGTCCCTTCAAATAACCAATCATCAAAGTCTGGGGTAAATTCTATCGACCCTTAAGTAAATCCTGCAGTTACGGCGACATGAACCTTGAGTATGAATATTCTGGTCATTGTGAACTACCACTCACCTGGAACCGGACTATGCTGAAAATAAAATCTGACGTGGAGAAGAAAACTGGATTTGAGTATAATTTTGAACTACTTAATTTCTACGAAAGTGGTCATGCAAAGATTGGTGCACGTAAAGACGATGAACCCTCCCTGGACCAATCTGTGGACATCGCAACAGTCAGCTTTGGAGCCTGCTGTGGCATGATCTTCTCCGACAAGGTATTTAAATCAGTGCGACAAGCGTTGGAAACATGATCCTTCTTGCTAATGCACGATCAGAAAGAATGGACTCATGCTATCCCCCCTCAACCTTGTGTGAAAGAATCTCGCATAAGTCTTACCTTTCGCCGAGTTTGGTCTTCTTTGCAGCAAAGCTTGGATGAGATGGAACGTGACTATTCGATTCCACCATGTAAACGTTTACGTCGAGAGTAATTATGTATTATTATCATCATCAGTGTGAAAATATATATATATAGATAATATTTTTTCATGATAAAATGTTGTTATTATTTTTCATATTATTATTATTATTAGTAGTAGTAGTAATATAAGAATGATTAAAAAGTTTTAGTTATTTATATCACAAGTTTTAGTAAAAAGAAATAAAATTTTAATAGTTTAAAAAAGCAATGTGCTAAGTTCAGACTTCTCTTCAAATCATATATTGAAATTCTTTTAGCAGATTTTTATGGTTATAATAAAACTTTTATATAATTACTTTATAGGATGCGCAAAGGTTGTTCGAGTGACGAGTTACCAGATAATCAGTTGGGAGATAAGTGCTTTGAAACACGACTTAGCTATTTGAATCGATGTATTGCCTTCATAGATATGAATAACGTTACTCATGATTTTGTATACGACAACAGTAAATTATAAGCAGGAGAAATGTGAAATAATCCGTGATTAGAATTATCCATGATGAATACCGTATACAGTCAAATATTATCTAAATTTTTTAAGATAAAATAATTAGTGACATAAAAGTGAAAACAAGTAAGCATCATCACAGGGTATAATGCAAGCCTTTTATCGTTAATCTTATATTTGAAGCAAAATACAGTCTTTGTAACTCTTTATGAATAAAACAGACATTTAGCAAAAATGTACATTGGTTGTTAATATTATTGAAAGAAAATTATATATTTGATAGAACCTCGAACTATGGTAAAAGAATTAAAATTATGGATAGGAGACAGTGAATTTTCAAGCATTCGTTTGTTCAAATAATTCTGACAGTTTTGAGTTTAAGAAAATGATTAAATCTTGAAACGCTGAAATAAAGACTATTTCTCTAACTTGCAACAATTTTAACCTAAAGCAGTCAACTTTAAAATACTTTCATCTTTGATATTTTCGAAATTGTTAGGAAAACAAAATTTGAAGCTACGTGAAGGTGTGGGAAGATATTCAAGGGAATTTGCTAAGATTAATTTTACATCGAAACGATTAATTTTCTAGAATAAAATTTATCTTTGAAATTTCATAACAATTTTTTCTTCTATAATCTTCCGTAAAAGCTTGAAGTAAGATAAACTTAATGAGTGTTATTAATAAAATAAATTGCTATATTCAAAAGAATCTATTTTCATGATAATGAAATTAAAGCATGGATGAGAAAAAGATTCAATTGAGACATTTGTTTGTCAAAATAAAGTAGACACTTTTAAGCTTGAGAAAACTATTAAGCCCTGAAATGTTAAAATGAAGTCTATTTCCTTTAACCTGAAGCAATTTTTTTATAATCAAAGGCAACTAACTTTAAAATAATTTCACGTTTTGTTATTCTTGGAACTGATAGAAAATCGAAATTTTAAGTTCAATAAATTTCGTTATGCATGAAAAAAAAAATCGTTTCCGTCATTGGAAGAAATGTGTCCAAAATCAAAGTGAATTTCAATCATGAAAAGAAAATTAGTCAGAGCCAACTAATTAGAAGGAAAAAAAAGTGTAAAATAAAATAAGATTGAAAGAAATAAGAAATTAAAAAGGAAGTCGAGATAAATCTATGTCCTTAAAAGCAGAAATCACTCGATTTTTTTATGTATCGAAAGAAAGATATGTTTAATCAGACAGAACTTAATTAGACACGTTTTTCATAAGATCCACTCTAAGAGTGACATAAGGGAATTGTGACAATCGGTCGATTAATGGAAAAGAATTCGTGATAAGAGTTATCTATGTTGAATATTCTCTAAACTTTCAAGATAAGATAACCAGTGGGACATGAGGTATAATGCAATCTTTTTCATCGATATTCGAATGAAATCACAAAGTCTTTATAGATAAAATAGAGATTAAACGTTCTTTGCTGGTAGATAATATTGAAGCTAAATTTATTTGATCAATGTTAAAGGAATTAAAACATGGAAAAAGTGAGTTTGTAAGAATAATGCCAGCACTTTTAAGTTTGAGAGAAAATAATTCGAATTTCCACATAACTTTCAAAGAGTTTGACGTTTTGTTATTCCCGAAACAGTCACAAATCGGAATTCTAAGTTTTACTAACTAGAGATTTTTAGTGCTCTTGTATTTTATTGGTAGAATATTATATAAACGTGTTTGTTAATGGAAAAATAAGCTCCAATAATAGAAAAAGTGAACTTGAATGGTTGATGCTAAATTAGAATGGCTGAAGCAAAATTAAATTAATCTATGTTAAAGGAATTAAAATGTGGAGAAATATGAGATTGTAAGAATAATGTCAACACTTTCAAGTTTAAGAAAATAATTCGAACTTTCCACGGAACTTAAAAATAGTTTGACGTTTTGTTATTCCCGAAACAGTCATAAATCAGAATTCTAAGTTTCATTTCTTTAACTTATTGAAACCGAAGGTATTTTTATTGCTCTTGTATTTTATTGGTAGAATATTCCATAATCGTGTTTGTTAATGGAAAAATAAGCTCAAACAACAGAAAAAGTGAAGTTGAATGGTTTTTGTTATTGAAGCTAAATTTATTTTATCTATCTTAAAGGAATTAAAACGTGGAAAAACGTGAGATTTAAGAATAATGCCAGCAGTTTCAAGTTTATGGAAATAATTCAAACAATAAAAATAAAATAAGATTGTAAAATCAATTCGAAAAATTTTTGTTCAAACAGCCGAGAAAATTCTAAGTCTCAATGAATGGGAAAAAACGTTTGAAATATTTTCAAAGTCCGAAAGAAATATGTTTAAATGGATTAATTAAATATTAGCATATTAAATAATTAGCATAACTTTTAATTAATGTTAAGTAATGATTGAAAATTGTTTAATTATCGAATGAGAAAACTGGATTGTGGCGATGTGTCCTTAAGATGCATCGGGTGATTTGGGCTTGATCCTGCTAATTAATTTTAAAGTTTACAATTTTCATGTTTAAATGCTTCATTTTAATTAATGTTAAGTAGCGACTGAAAATTGTTTAATTTTAAATTCATGCTGTATTTTAATTTTTAAGTTTTAATTGCTTTATTTTAATTAACGATAAATAATGATTGACACAAATCTAGGAGAGAGATTAATTGTAAAAGGATGTTGAAAAATCTAAGTTCCTAAAAACATTTCCAAAAGTTCGAAAGAAAGATAGAAAAAATAATTAATTCCATATCAGTAAGTGGTTGGTGGCTTGGGCTTAATCTTATGAAAAATATTAGATATAATTTATAAGTATCAAATTATTATGCTTATTTTATTTTAATGACTTTATTTTAATTAACGATAAGTTATAATTGATGCAAATCTGCGAGAGAGAGAGATTATTAGTAAAAGGATGTTAAAAACTCCTAGTCCCTAAAAACACTCGAAAAATTTTCAAAGTCCGAAAGAATAATTAATTCCTTATCTCAAGTCCTAATCTTGAATCGGTATCTTATCGTTAATTCCTTAATCAAAATTCCTTATCTGAGAAGTGATAGGGGAGTGATAGGGAAGGGAGGGGGAGGGCAGAGCCTTAGAGCCTCGATATGGCTGAACCCCAATTTTCTATCTACCCCCATGTTCCTAGATGATTTTGGATGCTTATCGTATGCCTCACCTACCCTTTCATATTTTCCAGATATTTTTGAAGCACCCTGTATATAAAATAATATAGTAAAACCTTCAGGCAGTTCGAAAGCCCCAACCACTCGACGGATTTCGATAATTTGTATTTGATATGAAAACTTATGACGTCTAGATATGTCATCAAGGGTCGCCTGCCCCCACCAACCCCCATTTTCGAACGAAATCGAAAAACCCTATAAACAATGAACGTTGGAGAAGTGTTTTTCGATTTCGTTCAAAAATGGGGGATGATGGTCAGCAGGCGATAATTCATTGTAAATCCAGATCTCGTTAACTTTCATATGAGATAAAAATTGTCGAATTCTGTCGGCTGGTTGTTACTGGTGAACATTCTAAAGGGCCCAAGGAATAGAGAATGCACAGTGGGAAAGTGTTTTTTCGATTTCCTTCGAAAAATAGGGGTGGGGACAAGCGATCTTTGATATCATATCTAAGCATCATAAGCTTTGATATTAAACCAACAATATCGAAATCCGTCGAGTGGTTGGGGCTGGCGAACTGTCTGAAGATTTTACCGTATGGGGAAAACCACTTTAGAAAGTTCACCAGCAACAACCACCTGACCGATTCCGACAATTTTTATTTCATATGAAGCTTATGACGTCTAGATTTGCAATGAAGGGTTGCTTGCTCCCATCATCCCTATTTTTGAACAAAATCGAAAAAACTTTTCTCCACCAAACATTCTCTATATGTTTTTTCAATTTCGTCCCAAAATGGTGGGCAGGAGGGGAAAGGCGGCCCTTGATTTCATATCTAGACGTTGTGAGCTATCATATGAAAAACAAATTGTTGAAATCGGTCCAGTAGTTGAGGTTGGCGGACTCGGTGAAGATTTTTTACCACATTATTGCTTCAATATATAAATTTTTATGTCAAGTAATTTTTTTCGCTATATGGAAAAAACATTCTTGCAAGAAATAAAAAGGTTTGTCTCGCCATAAAACAAACTTTTCTGTCTCTTATCACGAGTAAGTTTAATTGCACCAATTTTTTTTCGTTAATTGATATTCGATTTTTCTCGCTGGTTCCATTTTTTTTTAGAATAAAAAATTGCCTTTAGCCTGATAAGTTTTTCTGAAGATATATATATTTATATTATTCAGAGTCTGTGCTGGAGTCAAGAAAAATCCCTTGGCCGGGGGGCCTTTTCAATTTATTGAAATTAAACAAGACAGGAACGCTTCTCTTGCCACGTGCATAAACTTCAAAACCATAGCATAACAATACAACACCATGGCATAAATACATAAACAACAGCAACAATAATAACACACACAACATAACATTTCGAGACACATGTTTTTAAAGTCAGGTGTACCGCTAGAGTTAACAGAGGGGAAAGGCCACGACCTATTCCGCCATCTGTTGGTTCCTTCTAAAATATGGTCTCTACGCTAAATATATAAAAGTCTCATATATATATATAACACATAAGAAACAATCATAACAGAATTGTAAAAGCAACATAATCAACACAAACATTCATAATTCAAAAAATGTAAAGAAAAAATTTACGGAAAGAAAATGCTGAGAGTTCTTATAGGGAGAAAATAAACAAAATGGGAAGAAAATATAAAATACAAACGCAACGAATGCGCAATAATGCTGCAATTCAAGAAGATTTATGAAATTTATCAATGCCATGAAAAAAATTAATGTTAAATTTAAATTGAAAGACTGCAGTTTATCGGTAAAAGCGTATAGATGTTCATCAGGTGTAAATAACTGAAATCTATACGAACCGCTAAAAAATTAGAGAAATCATAATGCTTTCTGCAAACAGTGCTACCATAAAGCTGAAAACACTGTTTCATCCGAGCATAGTCATAGACAAAGAATTCGAATGAAATACCAAATATTAGAAATAATTTTACGTACTTAAAAGTGAGGAATGAAGACAACTTTAGATAGGACAAAGAAATGAACGGAACGCTTCGTGTAGGGTCAGGATGTTTAAGAAATATCAAGTTACTTTCTTTTGCGCCATACTTCTAAGTTTTTGGGGGGGGGATTTTGATTAAGATTAAGATACCGATGGAAACAAAGATGAAAGCGATATACATTGAGAAAACTATAAAAATTAAAGATATGATGATAAAAAAGGGAAAATGATAACAAAAGGGTGTAGTGAAAAATTAAGGAGAAAATGGTAAGTGTTAAATAATATTTGAATTTGAATTCCATTAATAACTCTCTGAGCCCGGCTGGAGAGAGAATTTGGTTGCCTCAAAGCCCGGGATAATTTTTCGTTCACAGAAACAGAATGGAATCGTCCTTTCCTTCACCGCATTGCCATAAAGGGGGGACGCCCGCTGAGCGGTCATTTATCAAAAATGAAAGGGCAGCCATTGATGGTCATTTGCGGTTAGAACTATCGGTACTGGACAGAGTCTTGTGAGTGAAATGCTTTTCGGGCTACTGATAAGAATTCTACTGTATCAGTTTAGAAGGAATCTCGATTAGTTTATCTAAATGCTTTCAAAGAAGTTTCTGAATTAATTTTTACCCAGTCATTAAAATTCACGTAGGTTCTCGCACTGTCTGTGCTGTAAAATTTGGCTTATTTAAAAAATAAAGCGAATCCATAAACTTTGACCAGTTATTCATTTGTGCAATTGACAGATAATTCTAGTAAATAGATCTTATTAGTAGAGACTCACTTATAGAGCGGACAAATAAACGTAAGACTATGAAAAAAGCAACAAATCCGTCAGGGGAAAAGGTGGCTGCTTTTATCACTCGGAAATTTCTTTCAACTTCAGACATTTTATAAAGAAAAGGAATCGTTTATCTTGGGAGCTCCTAGGAGAATTGTGAACACACAAGCACTGCTTTCTGAAACAGCCTTCTTCTGGCAGTCAGTCTTTTTCGGCCAAAAATCGCTAATCATCAATATCCCAAAAATACGTCATCATTTTTTTGCACGACTCTAAATGAGTTTTTACCAAGAATATGAGAGAATTACCCTCAAGACAAGTTTTTATAGATATCAATGTGAGAAAAATGCGGTGTTTATATTGAAAAAGTAAAGGAAAGAATGAATTATAAACAAAAAGTGCCGTAATCTTCTTTTTTCGAATATCGGTAGGCTATTCAGATTTATTGAAGTATGCAATGTGTGCACTCCCCCAACACCTTAATTAACGTTCTATTGTTATTGAAATTAGTTTATTTTTTCAAATATTTCATGAAAAGAAACGCACTTAGAGCACATTAATGAATGAAGTAATTCGATTAATTAGACAAAAATATATTTTGAAAAATAATATCTTTAAATTACAAGCTTATTTTTAAATATGAAGAAAAGAAGGCAGTTGTTTTGGTTCTTACTAGTCTTGTAAAACGAGGTAATCCATGTATTATACTAACTTTGTGACAAATTAACCTCGTTTGTGTATATGTGAGGCACACTTAAATGTGGCGTTTGTGGCTATCAAAACAGTAAACACCGTTGTTGAAAAGGTTTAAAATTTCATTATTAAAATTTATTATTTTTTTAACGAAATAAATTGATAGTTTAATATTTAAAAATAAATATCTAATTTTAAAATGCCGTGCGACAATATAAAAGGTTAAAGACCGTAACTTCTCTCTCCTCTTTTCCCCCTGCGAATTTCCACTTCTGAGAAGCTAAGTAAAGATAACACAAAGATTAAACCGTGCAATATGGAGTCTTAAAAAATATATCTTCTGTTTTGCAGTTAAAACACAATTAAAACGAAAAACGCATTCCTGGTGAGAAAAATTTTTACTATATATAGCTCAAATGTTCATCATTTTATTCATACAGAGCGAAAAATCTTACTGAGACTAGCAGATACTCTTGTGCACATCTGTTCCGAGTTCTCGTAAGAGAGCCCGAGCGATATTGGACTACACATATGAAAATTTCCCGATAATTAAAAGACGTCGGTGTAAGCACAGTCGATGCAAATCTGGACCCGTAAAATCCTGAAAAATATTTAAGTTTCGACGTCATTAAACCGCTACGTTGTACAAACCCGCTCTTATTTCCGAGAGCTCATAACTTAATTCCATCGTCATTTCCCTGCTAAATTTCGTTTTTCTCCATCTTTTTAGACCTTATTTGCCTTCTATTTTAGTCTCTCCTAGTTGCAGCACTGTAACCTTAATGAAAATACGGATCCGGACACGGAAAACACCCTTCTTCCAAAATTCCACACCACACTAGCGTTTCGCAGTGTTTTCCGCTAAAATTTCTTACGCAACTTGTCCCCCTGCTTTAATTAGCCCCCTATTTTTTAATTCATCTGATTTTAAATCTCTTATTCTAATTTTTTAAACGTTAATGTAATAAGAAGCCCATTCATTAATTAGATGTGGAGGTGCATCGGACGCTTCGCGTCCTCGCGGTACTCCGTAACGAAACTCAGTTCTCTTCCGTTGTGCATATCTGACAATATATCAAATTATCGGTTGACAAGCCAAATTTAATATCTTCGGATTAATTTCATAATTAGTATATACTAAATTCAATATAGCACTTTCGGCAAAAAATTAGAACTCGCACAACGTCAGGAAACTTTTTTAAAAATCAGATGTATCTCAATCGGTTTCTAATTTTACTATCATTGAAGCAATAATTGTTTTTTAATTGAATTTAAATATGTCTAGAATTTAACTTTATTTCAAAATCTTATTCAGAAGTCTTGTTTGCAGTTTTAAACTTACGTTTTTCAGAAGTTGATTTTAACAGTAATTAATGGTCACCGTATTTCCCTCAGATGTACAAATCATGAAAATTTGAGAAAAACAGTAATCGACAATTTTATGGAATCGAAATTATTTTCTTTGGTAAAATTTGCTTGTAGCAATACAAAAAAAAAACAATAAATGAGTAAGTAAATAGATTTACTTTTAAAAAAAAAGTTCGCCTGAAAGATTTCTGTTCGAAAAAATGTGTGAATTGATCAGTGTCAATAAAAGAGTTTAAAAAGGAGGAGAAAGAGTTTTCTTAATTTTTTTACTAAAATGAACATTTTCAATATCTTTTGCATAAAGCAAGTTAACAATTTCCTTATATAGATCATAATGAAATGTATAAAAAATATAAATTGTATTTATTTTTTTCTTCTTCTGATAAATATAATTTCATCTAGTAAGTAACTGTCCGTTCTTCCTTCTTTTGCTACCCTCCGACGGAATGACTTGACAAAACCGCATATCACTCACTGTCAGAATTCCCTCCACCCCGCTGAGATAATCTGCCCAGGTGGTCTCGGAACTTCCTTACTCCCCTAAAATTCTCCCAACCGCCCGAAAACGTCCGACCTCGTCCTCAGTCGACGGGGACGCATTGGGGCTCCCTCGGGCTCATAGAGATAAAGAATTGAATTCCATCCTGAAAGATGCGTTTTCGAGGTAATCACATTAGACCTGACTGGCTTGGGAGACCCTGCCAAAGTATTAAAACTGCACCAGCATAGCTCAAATATGCAATCCTTTACTTACATATTAACCCACTCTGGCAAACACGAAATATCTTGCGAACTCTTTTGCTTCTCTAACGGCATACTACGAGATAACTTGCAAACTTTTCTGCGTCTCTAGAGCCAGGACCGAATATTCTCGGGAAAATGGAATTTACTTTTCCCAGGACCATATACACACTAGTAATTGGAAGGTTGGCCTGTCCATTGTGAACCGTCCATTGTGTCTGTCACCCCGCAGTTGGAAGAAAAGGGATTGTGTGTTTGACAGAAGTCATGGGCTTTTTGATTTCTGTGCAAGGTGGAGACGTTTTTCTTATGCAGTTTATTGGAATTTTCTGCTAATTCTTTGAAATAGTAATATCATCGTTCCAGCTTTTGTTGGCGGAAGGTAACGAGAGGATGGGTACTATATTTTTTCTATGTTACTGTTTTAAAAAGTATAAAATAGCGAAAGACAGAATAATTATTTACGAGACTCCGTTACAGAAATACGGAAATATAAATAAAAAGCTAACTACCGCTGTCAAAAATATTTTCAGTTTCCTAAATTATTACCTGTTTTTATTTCTAAAACAGGTTTTAGAACTATCTCTCATGGCAGAATTTTACTCTTAGAATTTCACAGAATTATTAGGTATTTTCCCGTTAAAGCCGTGTTAAAGCCGTCCGTGTGTTAACATCGAGAAACTGCGCCTCTCGTACTTTTAACGCTCCATTATAATCAAGATTTAAATCAGAAAAATTAGATATTAGAATAGTTACGTGGATTTATTATATATAAATAACTTATATGAAGTTATTTATATTGAAGAGAGAAGAGATGAACAAAACTAGTGTCAGTTTAATAAAATGATGCTGTAACTCAAAAGCAATGGAAGCTACAACTTCCAAAAAAGGTTTAGTAGCCTTCCGATGGTTTAGTTATTTTGGTTTATTCAAACTAATGTAGCACAAGAAAATATATTTTATTGGTTCTTATCACGCGACAGAAGATGGTATAGGCATCAAATTATAGCAAAAAAGCTAACAGTTATCGTATGACCTAAATAAAAATTATTTCAGAGAATTACTGTATAAATACGTAGTAAAATTATGATAAAATGTGTTATAAAACATACGATAACTGTTTTTATAGCATTCTGATTTTCAAGATATCCATTAGATGGTGAAATAATAAATGTAACAATATTCAAAAATTAATCTTAACATTTACATATACTAGGATTCGAGCACTCTTTTCTTTAAAACCTAATTAGAGAAAATCTTTTTTAAATTAGTTTTCAACGTATGGGACGTTGCCGCTCATGAAATTTTGGGATTGAAGATTTTAAAGTTTGTTGCTAAATTAATACAATCTTTATAAACCTTAAAAAATACTTTTAACTTTTTTGAAGTTTCTTTTTCTGCTCTGAAATCCAAGATAAATGTATTGAAGATTGCCTAAATCGCTTGATGATTGTTCCGAATTCTATTTCGAAGAGAATTAGGGAGGCAAAAAAATCTGAATATATAAGAATACCCAGAATGTGTGGTAGTAACACCGTCAAATTAAGGTTGAGGAAGAGCACTTGAAGTCGATCGCATCTAAAATTTTCTCAGAAAGGTTAGAGCACAGCACATGCTATAGCATAAAAAAGAAAGTCTTTAAAAATTAAAAAAAAACAATTTTTTTATATTTTCTGTGTGTTGTTCTGATTTCAAAGCAGATCCTTAGTTTGTGAGAGACAAGTAATCTCCTATCTTTTAGTGTTTTCCGTCTTCATATCAAATGTTTAGAGCGGGTGATCTCATGGGTGTTTAATAAAATCCATTGGTTTAAAACTTAAATGAAAAAGACAGTAGAGGCACATTGCATCTTTGTTGCTGTGAACAACTTATTGGGAAAAATTGAAATGTGAGATTGAAATATCACAGCTGTTAATTAATTCTAAAAATCTCTTACTTCAAAATTCATCAAACTATCAAATATCTGATTATTATTATTTCTTTTTTCGATAAAGAATCCATCTCGATTTTTTTATTTATTATTTCGCCACTTTTGGGAGAAAATCAAGTTTGAATGCTCTTATTTTCATAAAATCAGTTTTTGTAAACTATCGAGACTAATTTTACCTGACGAGAGAGAAGTAGAGTTCTGTGACACAAGTGGAGAGCAAATAACCAAATATTTCAACAACAAATCGTTCAGATCACAGTTTTACCTATTATAAAACGTTATTTTTATTATTATTCTTTTGACCATTATTTTTATTTATTCATTCATTCATTCAATGCCACTTAATATGAAATGAAAGCAATGAAAATGTCTTATCAACAAGTTATTGCTTATCAAATTTTTTCGAATTGACAGAATTCGACAGTAAATGATAATCTTACAAATTCTTTATTCGAATTCTTTTAGTTACATATACATTTAAAAGAATTTAACAGTCAATTTATTTCTACAATCTTTTAAGTCAGCAGAATATTGAGAGCGACTTATAAATCAATGTTTAGTACATGAATATGATGCACAACTGTTTTGAGGCTTATATAAATCAACTGGTTGTGTGCAACGCCCGGCATAAAATGCTAGTTATGCATAAAATAATATAGCGAATCCCCTATAGCTAAAAATAATATTTATTTCTGGCATTTATTTTATGCATTTATGCTACAATTTGGTGTTATACAACCTGAGATTTTAATAACAAATTTTGCTTGAAACCAGTTATTGTAATTTGATGTTGGGCACATTATTTCTTATTAAGATATTTTCAATTATAGCACACTTGTATTTGGCGCAATATGTCCCATGAGGATTGAGCGCCAATAAATTCCAACCGACTAACCTTATTTCTGGCTAATATGAAAATATGTCTATATGCTGTTAAAAGTGAAAATAAAATTTTTATTTAAATTCTTCAATGAGACTTTTAAAATTATTCTAGCCATTAAAGAAATGATTTTAACAAAGATTTAAAAACATGTCAGAAAAAAACGTGATAAATAATACAGGTTTTAGAGTAAAGGAAAATATAAATGCAAGTTACCAAACGCGTTAAATTAACTCAAATACTTTAAATGTAATATTGTGATGCTAAATAAAGAACAAAATTAAAAGATTATTTTGCAACAATAACTTTGAGTACATGGACGTTGAGTATATTTCCTTGAAACATGTAAATATGAAAATTGCCGTTAATATAATTCTGCAATGAGCTAAGATACTTATATATCTTAAATTAATGCCAAAATTTATTAATGTTGAAAATAGTATCTAACGCAAATTCCAAAAACAAAAAGAGAACGTGCTAATATAACTGAATGCAATACCGATACAAAATACTTTGGGAAATTAGCAGTTAATGCAATATTATATAGTCAGACTTCTAATGAATGATAAACTAATGAAACTATTACCGTATTTGTATATACAAGACAATGTAGCTGTAAACTTTGACTCTAAATATGCAAATATCAAGTAATATAAAAATATGATACATGAAAACACTATTACTGCACTGATTATTTTAGATGATGCACAAAGAATTATTGCATGAAAATCATTTTGAGTTACTTGATCGATTATTTCATTTTCTTGAAGTATATAAGTAAAATAGATTTCCGATATGAACAAGGATATTCCAACACAATGTAATGAATTAATTGTTCCATGAATAATTAAAAAAAGTATGCGGAATCAAAAAAATTATGCGTTTTTTCAGAAAATTTAAAGAAAAAGCTTCGATTTTTTAAAAATTTTCAACTGTGTGGTATCTTTCGAAGCATTGTGTAACGCATAAGGTTACGTTACACTGCGCGCATTGGTACCTCAATTCCTTTCTTATCAGCTGACATTTTTCGTTAAACTTCAGACTGCAAACAATGCATATTTTTGTCAGGGCTTTCTTTTTCTGTGTTGGTTCAATGTGAGATGGAAAGTGACGTCCGGTTAGGCGGTCAGAAGAAGTAGTATTTTGTGAAGAATGTTTCGATTCTCCATATATTTTGGCCAATTCTTCAACAAGCTCAAGGCGTAAGTCTAAATGGGACATGGTGCCCCCATTCTCTTTGAAGAGGACAAAGGAATTAAATACAGACTGATTTAAAATTTGTCGAAATATTTTTACGTACTTAATACATCTTTTTCTAATTTCTTACAGTAGGGTAGTATGACAAACACTCATCAGCCGTATCCACGCCTCTCATAGTAATGTTGCAGTCAATGATAGCTTGAGGTTTTTGGAAACTATTCGGTCCGATTTTCCGTGAGTTTTTTTTCCTTTTCTTGTCGTCTTTCACAATTTCCGTATTATGCACAATACTTAAAAAACAGGTGGGTTTTTTGTACATGTATTTCATAACACAAATCTTCCCCTTCTTAAACCCAATGATTTTTCCTTTTTTGAGGGTCCCTTTTTTATTTCTTAAGGAACACCATAAACATCAGTGCGGTGAGATAACAGAAGTTCTGCCAATTCTGGTGACGTGTAGAAATTGTCCAAAGTTACGCACTGTCAAGAGGATCCTCCAAAAGTGTCATAACTATGTTTGTTGTGGATTTGTAATTGGGGGATTCAATCCTCAGTGGCATATCCTTTCCTGTGTAAATATGGCTATTCCAAATATAACCACAGAAAGTTTCGCATCGCTGATAGAATTGAATCCCGAACCTGGCTCTCTTTTTGGGTAGGTACTGTTTATAGCCCAATCTTCCTTTATACAATAATAACGATTCATCAACTGACACATCCTTTTCTGGAGCATATCTAGATTTGAACTTTCTGTTTATGGCATCATAAACTTCATAGAGTTTTGGTAATCCAGGCCCGGGATGTGTCTTCAAACGATTGTTTCATTATTTGTGAAATGAAGGAATTTTATGATGATGCTGAATCGTTTTTCGGACATAAGCTGCTTCAAATATGGAGTGCTAAGCAATGGCTTCTGCGATCAATACCACGTTTTCAATGGCTTTTGTACTATACCTTACAAAATAATAATGCTGCAAAAAATACGAATTTCACTTGAGTCGACACCTTTCCATTTATGAACTCTTGAGCTTGGAGTTGAATCATTTTTCTCAATAAAATCTTCCGTATAGCGGTTCGTTTTGCTCGCTATATAACATACTCTGTAATCATCTAAGAAAATGCTGAAATTTTAATGGGAGAAGAACCGTCCACGAGTGTATTCAGTCCTGGGTTGCCACTGAAAAGAAATCTTGGTGGGGGTGGTGCAATGTTTTCTTGGTCAATTCTACACCAGTTTCTAGCGGCATCTAATGTATCTTCAGCGGAATCACTTTCACCAGAAATGTCCTCATAGGAAAAATCCGATTCTGAGTATTTTTCTGAATCCATTGTTCATAAGTATTTGGATACCCAGTTAAAGAATGAACGTGTCGAGAGTTGAGAGCGCACCTTAAGTCCAGAGCACATGAGCAGTAAACATCAAAACGAAATGACAAAACATGAAACAAGTCGGAGTTCATATATCCGTCTAAACACTACACTTCCTAAAATTGCAGTTCTTGGGGAAAATACCAGATTCGTTTTGAGTCTCTGATTGAATGGACTAAGATTTCTCACTTCGAGAGAAGGTATTATCTCGATATAAGGTAATAGCATTAATGACAGAGACTCGGACACGCCTGTAATTCTACTTCTGCTGAGGCTTTAGTATTATCGATTGCCTGTTTAAAAAGTTCATATTTCGTTCCTTTTCAAACCGTATTTATATACGCGCAAGAGCCGCCCCACGGCCATCCAACCCCCCGTACACAGGTTTCAAAATACAGCCCTCAGAGCCCACAGTAGTATAAATCACTGTCAAATCTCTCCTTTGAAATCGTAGAACTCTCTAACCACCGAAGAGGGAAGGAATGTTCATCGTCAAAAATTGCTGCCGTTTGCTAGTACAACTGCGTTTTCGACGGTGGAATTTCTCAAACGTTTCAAAATTTCCATAGAGCCGCTGGGAAGGTTAAAGCCATTAATTAAAGGTTCGTAGAAGGAGGTAGGAATTTTATTACTATTAAGGATATTTATAAGGTGCTGGAATTTATTTCTTGATTGAATTTTTATCGTTGCATGTTTTGTTAATTCTTATGAGTTGATTAATGATAGTGTTTTTGTAAATTTTAGAAAAAATATTTGAGTTCCAAAAATATATCTATTGACATTGAATTTAAACTCGTTTCTTTCGTCATAAATATCTATTTTTAAAGAATTTTGGCAGTCAATAATTAAGTCCAGAAAAATAACTGGTTCTTGATAGCTATTGGTTTGGATTAATTTAAGTTCATTTCAGTACATATTATTATTAGTTGTATTGAAATCTTTATGGCTGAAAATAATATGGACATCAATGAATCTAAAGGCTGAATTCGAATTAATAGCGGCATTCCGTTTAAAAAAGTGCAGAAACAAATTGGCAAGTAGAGATGAATAACTGGTCGCTTGTGGAATGCGTTTAATTTGCTGAAAGATATTTTTCCCTTTGAAGATAAAGTTATTGTAAATTCAGTAATTTGTAAGTTCTTTCCAGAATGTTATTGGGATGTTAAGTAAGTTTTTAGGACGTAGAAATAATTCATTAAGACTTCTTGTAATTTATCTAATGGGATGCTTGTGAAGAGATCTTGAAAATCTATTGTATCTATTGTTTCTATTCTATCTATTGTTTCTATTGTATCTATTGTATTACTTTTAAGGAATTTGATAACTTTATTATTGTTTTTAATTATCCATGTAAAATTTTCGTTTTCAATAACCTTGAGGATTATGTTGAGATATTTCGAGAAGTTTATTCCAGGCTTATTTATATAGGTGTTCGTACCGCAAGTAAAGTATCTAAATTTTATAATCTGTTTATGAAACTTAGGATAGATGACAATATACTGATGGTTGCTATTTACATTGTGGCATCCATTTTTTTTTTTTTAAGGCTGAGATATTTTTCTTAATAGTGATGATATTAGATTTACTCTGTTTATAGGTTTCTGAAGATTTTATTTGTATTTAATAGTTCAATATAAAATTTCTTTCAGATTATCAAGAAGATGCCGGCTGCCTTGTCAATAGGGTTTATAATGAATCGTTGTTTCAGAGATTGGATGCTTTCCTTTATACTTCAGAATTCTTAGGTTTCATTTTTTCAATTGATTTGTCTGTAATTGTTTTTTCTGAAGTGTTTAAAGTTGAAATACGTATTCCATTTCCATTCGGTGGAAAACTGCACAGGTATGTCAAATTTATAAGCAACCTTTAGGCAAAAACTATATAGGTCATTGAGAAAACTTTTAAAAATGTTTTTTAGTGAAATTTTGAAAATAGGACTAAATGTGGTACCTTTATTCATTATTTACCTTAATTCTTCGTTATCTATAATATCTAGGTTACCAATAAGGATATGTTTATGAAAGGGATTGACATAATTTTTTATATTTTTCTTTATTGCATTGACATTGAACATTGATTCTATTCGTTTCTATATTTTTACAGAAAGAATTATAATTAAAATCCCTTCTTCCAAATGTTGTGTCATGGGTTGCTGCATGGGCACATTGAAATGAAGGCTATTGTGTAGGAACCTCAGTGCCTGACGCTGTCGTGGTGGATGGTCATTCAAATGTACCCGTATGCCTAGTTGCAGGTTTGGGTGATGACTTAGTGTGATATTTCTGGAATTTGTTTATTTCTATGTTTTTTACTGTGAATAAGTTAGAATTTTATTTAAGTGCAGAATTTAATTTAAATTTATCGAATATTGGATCTTTGAAGTTAATTGTCATATATATAATGGTTTGATCCGACTTTTTCTTATATATATTTGCTGTCCTTGCTTTAAATAGATCATTGAGGAGAACAAGAAAGTGTTGATTATCAGTTTTGTATGTAGAATATTTTCAAAAACATGGCATAGTTTATTTTTAATAGAGAAGATGAAATTTTTTACGGGTTTTGTAGTTAAAACTCTTATTGAAATCGTTTGTAATTGTTTTTAGTGTTCTTGATATAGTGAATAATGCAGCTCTTCTTTTGATAATCTATAATAATTTTTCTTATTTCTACAACCTTCTTACATCTGCAACCTTGTTTATTATATGGCTAGTACCGATAAGTGTTGATGTATAACAGTTGGTAAGATTGATCATTTTATTTTGAAAAATATTATTCAGACCATATGGGACAATAGTTATCACTTATAGTATATAATAGTTTTCCATTTCTAACCTCGTTTTGTTATCTGGAATAGCATCTACAATATAAAGGCACACTTTACTGAAATCGTGCTTATGAAAGTGGTTGAATTCTATGTTGAATTTTTCTTTCTTATTATAATGTTCAACATCGGGACTGTGCGAATTAATCCTAATGTTAAGGATATTGCTGGTTTGTCCTACATGTCCCATGTCACATAAACCACATTTTAGGTAATATATCGCATTAAACATTTTACATCCAAAATTAATTGAAGTGTCTGAGGAAACAAGATTTGGGTCGAAAAGGGGGCATATTTTACATCTTCAGACATTGCATTTTCTTATTTTACAACCAATAGAAATATTTTCTTTAACATTACACGAAAAAAATGGAACAACGGGGTTACGTGATAACGATCCAAGGTGGCTCCCCGAAGCTACCAAGTACCGAACACAGGCTTCCTCTTAAATGAGTTAACCCATCTTGCCATTATCTAGAGACTTATAGGGCACAATTTCATAGAGTGAAAAAACCCGAAGGTAAAAAGCATCACCGAATATAGTGTGCGCTAAGAGCGGCGACATCAACATTCAATGAAACAAAACAAATAATAATCATAACAAAACAGTAAAAGCAACATAATCAACATAAACATTCATAATTCACAAAATGTAAAGAAACAAATCTGAGGAGAGAAAATGCCGAGAGTTCTTATAGGGAGAAAATAAACAAAAGGGGAAGATAATATAAAATAATTATTACACAAACGGAACGAATGCGCAATAATGCTGCAATTCAAGAAGATTTGTCTAGTTTTTAGCGGTTCGTGTAGATTTCACTTATTCCCCTGTTGAGCATCTATACGCTACTATATGCATTATACTACTATATTTCATTAATAATAGTTCTTGTTTTTTTGTATAGATATATTGATGAATTGATATCTTCAATAAAGATTTAGACCTAAAGTCACAAAGTAACTTTTATCCTGATTATTTAAAACTAATAAAGACTAACAATGAAATATATTTGCAAAATTTCTCTATTTAGATATAAAAATTATGGATAGAAAAATTAATACTGATATTTTCGATAAAAGAACTGCATTTAAATGAAATAGATTTCCTTTTGGGGATAATAATCTTGGCAAATCAGTCTTCAAGAATTTAATAATAAATTATATAAATAGAAATAACAGTTTTGTTACAGATAACGATAATAGAATTAGGAGCATTAAACAATTTAGCGCACTTTTGAACAGCTTTCCTAAAATATATTTAAAAGCTTATGTAGAAAAGATATATTTAAGTTACTTAAAATAAATATTTATTATAGTATTTTATATCATTTTCATCATGGAATTATTAAATAATAATTTATATTTTTTGTCTTTTTATTTTGTATATTTTATATTATTTACTTCAATAATTTATGTACTTTCTATCAATTGGTTAATGTGTTTATAGATTTATAATAATACATCATCCTTAATATAGTTGGCTCCACTGTTTAATAAAATAATTTAAAAATTGTTTTTTATTATTTTAAATGTTACAATTGTTAGTTTTCTACAAATTTAGAATTTTTAATAAATCTCATGATTATTAACATCCACTGGGATATTTAATTTTGGTATCCGTCTACTTCTAGAAATTAAAATAATTTTCTAATTAATTCTGACATTTCGTGGTATGTTACTTTGTATGTTGGAAGGTAGATGATTTTGGAATACAGGTAAATGGTAAGTATAACACGTTGATTTTATAATTCCTTCCTAAAAATTATAGATAATTTTTATTAAATGTTCCATTTATTATTTTATGTACAATATTTGATAGGTGCAATATATTTTAATGTTTATTTTAGATACATGCTACATATTTTTATCCTACAGTGCTGAATTATTTTAGGGTCAAGTACACTACCTTCTTTCTACTTTCTTTCTTTTTTAGGGACAATTACCCTTTCTGTTTTTGCAACAATTGGTAACTGGATTGGTAATTGGATGCTTTGTACAACAAAATCGATTTCACATGGCAAAAACTCGTCCAAATCCGAGCTTCCACTTTAATTGTTGAAAACTCCATTTCACTGAACGCCTTTTTCAATAGTATTAATTGTAACAGAATTCATAAGATGTGTTCAAATTTTAAATATGCTCTTTTGGCTTATATTTAAAATTTTTAATTATTGAATTATAATTAGTTGAATTATATATATATATATATATATATATATATATATATATATATATATATTATTAATAATAATATATATATATATTTACTAATTCTTAATATCAAAAATTAATTATATTATTTGGTCAATTGTGTTGTTTCATAGTTGGAAATCTACTAATGGCAATATGTGATTTCAAGCTAAGTGGCGGTTTATATTAAACGAGTTGAATTTTGGTAAGGATAAGTAGAGACACTGATTATTTAATGTTTAATGAAAAGTATGGGTATTTTATTGAATGATATATTTACTGTTTTTAGTGCAATATATTGTTGTATTACATATTTTTAGCCTGAATTTTAGTCCTATTTATATAGTTATATTTTATTGTTAGAGTTAGTGAATGACTTTTCATTCTAAATTCTTTCATTTTAGGGTAAATTACCCTATTTGTTTTTTCAACAACTTTAGTAACAGGGGTGGTTTGTACAGCAAAATAAATTTAACCTGGCTAAAGCTTATCCACAGCCAAGCTGCTATATTAATTGTTGAAAACTCCAAACTCCATATTTTTGGATTGCCTTTTTCAATACTTTTAATAACAACAGAGTTTATTTACTTGTTGACATATAAATGTTTATACTTACTTTTTTGTTCATGGTATCTATAGTAGTTTCAATTATTTAGATTTTGTTTTAAATTTGGTTGTATTGTTCTAATAATGACATTTTAGTATAGGATTTGCTTCTTGATATGTTTACTTTGTTTCTGTATGATCTTCTATAATAAGTTATATTTATAATAATATATATATATATATATTCAGAGGTTTTCCCAAAAAATTGGAACACGCAATTATTTCCTTAAATATTGCACCTGGACATATACTTCCAAATAAAAAGTTAGGAATTTTTATACGTACCCCATAGAGCAAAAGTGTCAATGAGTGAAATGTGTCTCTTACACTCATCTATGCATAAACTAAGTTTCACAATTCTGTCTGCAAAACTTACAGAGATATGTTAATTTTTAAATTTCCAGGGCTGCTCACAAGTTTATATGGAGTCGTTTGAAGGTGATAGAGGATGCTTCAAAATACCTCACTTCATTAATGACTCAGATAAGTAAAGTTGCTAAGTGATATTCCAGGCAAGAGATTTATAAACAAGGATTTATTTCACAGTCCAAACATGAAATTGTCGTTTAGAACATTAAAAAAAACATTTAAATCAAAATAGATCTGCAGATAGACACATCTCGTATCAGGAAAGTTACCGTACACAAATATACTTGGGCGAGAAGAGGAACTCATTTAGTGAGAAGCCAAAAGGATCATCAGTACATTTAGATTAGAGTAGCTGATGATTAACAAGCCGCGTGCCATCTTCAGATGAAGTAAATCAGTTGAAAAGGCTCCAACTCCTTTCAGGCAAGATGGCTGTCATCAGTACTACTACAGAGGTTTGTACATCACCGATGCGGGAGTGGCTTTAATTTGCTGGCATTCTCTCTCTCGGTCTGGGTCTTGGTCTTGGTCTAGTCTGGCAGAAATGAAGAAGGCACTACTATATATATTTGGACAAATAGTGCGCGCGCACCTTTTTAGTATCCTGCATGTAATAATAAAAATGGCAAAGTGAGAGGTGAAAAATGTAAAGGTTCGTGAGGCCGCCACACACTCCCCCCGGAGTTTGAAAGTTATTTAGCTTGAAAACGAATGACCTGTCTTGAAGTACGACCAGATCGAGTTACAAAATCTTTGTCAGGAGCACCTGGAATAACTCCTAAATGGATGTCTCGTGGCTCTTGACAGAAGAAGGCGGGTTTGAGTAGATCCATGCTGACTGTTGTTGGCTTACCATTCAAGTCAAGCTCAAAAAACTTATCAGTTCGTTTGAGAAGTTGATGCGGGCCAGAATATGGTTGCTGCAATGGTCGTCGAACCTTGTTTACTCGCACAAACACGTGCGAACATTTCAACAATTCCGGGTGAACAAAAACTTTGTTAGTAGAATGGTTTGTGGCTGGTACGGGTCGAATCTGTTGCATTGTGCGCCTGAACTACGCCAGAAACTCAGTTTGAGTTTGGGTAGCACTCTGAAATTGTCTAAAAAACTCTCCCGGCAGTCTAAGCGATGTCCCATATACTAATTCAACGAAGGACGCGCCTATATCCAATTTAATACTGGAACGAATACCTAATAGTACCAAAGGTAACGCGCCAACCCAATCTGGTGTACAATGGGCCATAAAAGCTATTTTGAACTGCCGGTGTACTCTTTCTATCATGCCATAAGCTTTTGGGTTATATGCTGTACTACGGCTTTTGTATGAACCGAGAAAATTAGCAAGATTGTGGAACAAGTGGCTCTGAAAGTTTGTACCTCGGTCTGTAGTAATCACCTCAGGCCCGCCAAAGTGAGAAACCCATTCCTGTAGGAAAGCCTGTGCTATGGTCGTCGCTGCTTGATCAACCATGGGAACAGCTTCAACCCATCTGGTGAACCTATCAATGCATGTTAGAAGATACCTATTATTCCTAGACGGAGGAAATGAACCAACTACGTCAATATGCACGTGAGTGAATCGTGTATCAACCAGTTTGAATGATCCTAAAGGAGTTTTAATGTGCTTAAAAACTTTAGATTTTTGACAATCTAAACAAGCCCTGCACCATGCCGTTGTGTCCCGAGCCATATTTTTCCATACATATCGGTATCGCAACAACCGCAATGTGGCCTTTGTACCAGGATGCGATAGGGAATGAAAGGCATCGAATACCCGTTTCCTAAATTCCTGTGGTACATATGGACGAATTCTATTAGTAGAATTGTCACAGTAGAGTGCACATTCGTTATCAATAGGAAGAAGCTGTAATTTGAAACCAGTGTGGGATTTAAGCAAGGTATGCAACTCTTCATCTGTCGTTTGTGCCAACGCCATTTGCTGGAAGTCTACACTAGGAATACTGATATCTGAAATACGAGAAAGAGCATCCGCAACGACATTAGCGTCGCCTACTACATGACGTATTGTGGTGGTGAATTGACTAATATATTCAGAATGACGTTGTTGGCGAGGGGATTGCTTGTCACTGGACTTGTGAAACAGATAAACAAGAGGTTTGTGATCCGTGAACATGGTGAAATCTCGACCCTCCAACATGTATCTGAAATGTCGTATTGCCGAATAAATAGCTAAAAGTTCTCGATCAAATGTGCTGTAATTCTGTTCTGAATCGCTTAATTTTCGAGAAAAAAATGCTAAAGGCTCCGACTGCCGACCTGAATTTTGTTGTAGCACGACACCGATAGCTATATCTGATGCATCTGTATACAAGGATAGGCTAGCTGAAGGATCATAAAATGCCAACAAAGCAGCATTCGATAAAGCCTGTTTACAATCCTCAAATGTCTGCAGGGTACTTTCATTCCACTCTATCCGCGTTTTATCTTTACGCTTTTTAGATTTAACGAGGTCAAATAAAGGAGCTTGCACTGCAGAGGCATTCTTAATAAACCGGTGATAAAAATTGACAATTGCCAGAAACCTGCGCAATTTATCTACCGTGTCCGGTAATGGGTAATTTAGTATAGTCTCAACCTTTTCAGGTAAAGGTTTCAAACCTGCAGCCGAGATATGAAATCTTAAATACGAGAGCTTAGTTTGCCCATAAACACATTTGTCTGGATTGATAACTATACCGTTTTTGCTTAGACACTGAAACAAACTTTCTAAATCTCTCTTCTGAGAGTCCTCGTCAGGAGAAGCCACTAAAATATCGTCTAAATATGTGTAGCAGAAATCCAAATCACGAATGACACTATCCAAGTAAAGGTTTGTGCAGCGTTCCGAAGACCGAAACACATATACTTGTATTCATACAACCCTAACGGAGTTATTACAGCAGTTTTTGGAACGTCTGCAGGGAAAATGGGTATCTGATGGTAAGCCTTGACCAAGTCTATTTTAGAAAAAACCGATTTACCATGCAAGAAGTGAGTGAAGTCATGGATATGCGGTATCGGATAACGATCAGGTAAGGTAACCGCATTCAACCGGCGATAGTCTCCACATATCCGCCATGTTCCATTCTTTTTAGGCACAAAATGCACTGGACTACTCCACTGACTTTTAGACGGGACAATAATTCCTGTTTTAAGTAAAGTATCGAATTCAGTTTTTAAGACTTTGAGCTTCTCTGGTGACAGACGCCTGACTTTAGAATGCACGGGCTGTCCACGTGTCTCAATGTAATGAAAGACTTCCTTCTGAGCTATGGTAAACGATAAGCTTTTATCAAACAGTTCAGGAAACCTCAAGGAAATTTCAAAATAAGGTGAATTTAAATGCACTGGGGTTATGAAAGTTTGTCCTCGTGAAAGAGTACCCACAGCATGAAGTGATGTTAAGTTATCCGCAAGCAATTTCTTTTTAAAGTCGAAAATAATGCATATTTGGTTAGAAAGTCCATACCTAAGATTGGGTGCGACAGGTCAGCAATTACAAAAGCAAATGGAAGAATGCGTCGCAAGCCTATATCAATATTAAGGTGTACTATTCCATAGGTACGTATTCTAGTACTATTGGCAGCAGACATCATAAAATCAGAGCTGCGCCTTCCGCGATAAATTTTAGCTGGAACGCAACTAACGGAAGCTCCACTGTCCACTAAAAATCTTAAACCAGACTTACGATCCGTTATGAAACGAAGGTCAACCTTCTGCAAATCACTCGTAGCCGTCATTACCGATGATTGCTTGAGTTTCCCGAAAAATTACAAGGGGAAACACACTTTCTAGCGCGATCACCAAAACGCTAGTGATACCAACAATTCCTAGGCTTGTGCCGCTCAACTGGTGTACGCGTACGCGATGCTGATCGACTGCGAGATTTCTTTGGGTATGACATTTCTCTACGGTTGAGAGCAAGTCGTTGTACTTCCTCACGCAATTGTTGTATCTCATTTCGCAATTCAGCTACCGAATCTGAAGGCGGTAATGAAACTGCGTTTGCCTCTGAGAAACTCGACACCTCATGCACTTTGTCAGCAATTGATGCTAGGTCTGGCAATTCGTCTTTGCATGCCGATAGTATTTGTTGCATCTGAATAGGCAGCCGTTGTAACCACAAAGTCCCAAGTAATTCAGCACTTATTTTGTCGCCAGCTAAGCTTTTCATTTGAGATAAAAGTTGAGACGGTCTAAGGTCTCCCAAATGTAAATCCTGCAATAATTGTCTTAGTCGCGCATTTTCGGATTGCGAGAAAAGAGAAATAATCCGTTTCTTAAGTGCGGTAAAAGCATTATCTCTAGGAGTTGCCAGAACAATATCCCTAGCTTGAGAAAGTATTCTAGAGTCTAACGCCGAAACCAGCGCATGATATTTAGTAGAATCTTCGGAAATACCGGCTCCTGAAAATTGAGATTCTATGTGAACAAACCATACCTCGGGATCGTGTTCCCAAAATGGAGGTGGGCGGAACGCCACTCTGGAAATTTCGAAGTCAGTTTTAATTTCTTTGTCCATTTCACGAAAAACTAATATAAAACCGATCCGTTCACTTAATATGCAAGAAAAAATGTAACCTAACACACGAGAAGTTACTAGGGAAAATGGCCCAGACTTCCGCGAAAGTAATTTAACTAACAAATCAAGTACGCACCGATTACTCAAGAAAAACCTGGAGCAACACTGATGATTCTGAGTCCAGGTCACCAAATATGAAGGGGATAGAGGATGCCTCAAAATACCTCACTTCATTAATGACTCAGATCAGTAAAGTTGCTAAGTGATATTCCAGGCAAGAGATTTATAAACAAGGATTTATTTCACAGTCCAAACATGAAATTGTCGTTTAGAACATTAAAAAACATTTAAATCAAAATGGATCTGCAGATAGACACATCTCGTATCAGGAAAGTTACCGTACACAAATATACTTGGGCGAGAAGAGGAACTCATTTAGTGAGAAACCAAAAGGATCATCGGTACATTTAGATTAGAGTAGCTGATGATTAACAAGCCGCGTGCCATCTTCAGATGAAGTAAATGAGTTGAAAAGGCTCCAACTCCGTTCAGGCAAGATGGCTGTCATCAGTACTACCACAGAGGTTTGTACATCACCGATGCGGGGGTGGCTTTACTTTGCTGGAATTCTCTCTCTCGGTCTGGGTCTTGGTCTTGGTCTGGCGGAAATGAAGAAGGCACTACTATATTTATTTGGATAAATAGTGCGCGCGCAGAGTTGAACCTTTTTAGCATACTGCATGTAATAATAAAAATTCCACCTGCCGCTCATGGCAAAGTGAGAGGTGAAAAATGTAAAGGTTCGAGAGGCCGCCACACGTTCATTACAGAAATGCAAATCCATTGAACATAGAAAAACAGCGAAATGGAAATATTTCGCAAGTAGTATATCAGCCAATCATCACGGATTGAAAATGAATTACCAATGACGTAGAATGTTACTCAGATTCACGGTCAGTTAGTTGCAATTATCGACTGGATAAAAATTGAAGGACAACTTGAGAAATTCAAACTTAACATTAAACAGGAAAATACCCTAATATCGGACAAGAATATTAATTTACTTGCTGTCCATACGGACACACTACAAAAAACTGTCATCATAACATTCCATCATGCGCGACATGCGCTGGCTACCACTCAACCAGAGACTGCTCGTCTGATTACTGCTTTTGCGTAAATTGTTATTCCAAAGACCTCGACCACAATAATCCATCATTATTTCATTCGGCAAGAGATAAAAATTGTCCATGTTATCTTGCTGAAATACAGAAGTATAAAAACTCAAGGGACTATTCCCATTACTAGCAAACCCTTGGTAATGCACCATTTTTATTGTGAATTATATAATATAAAAAGTGAATAATGCATGCTAATTCAAATTCCAAAAATTTTTAAGAAATAATTATTTTATTTAAACACAATAATTTGACAAAAAATTGGTATTATTTGTTAGAACTAACGACTGTTAAGTTCTTCTAAAATCCATATACAAGGGGACGCTTCCTCTAATATTCAAATGACTCACAAAATCACAAGTTTAATTTTTAATGTGACTAACTACAATTCATACTATTATAATTGTTTAAATAATAATTTCAGTGCACCAACCGGCAGGATTAACTCCCTGCTGTTGCCAAGCGTTTAACCTTGATTAAACTAAATTTGAAAGTAAACTATAATTATTATAAAATTGAATGTTAACTATAATTGATATTGTTCTTATCTAGCTCATCAAACCCTATAAAACAGAGTATTCCATTAAACTATATTTATATTTTGAACGTTTCCACATTTTATTATGTAATAAGTCATTTCTAATATTTAGTCTAGCATGGTTGTAACTCTATCTTAATCTAGTCCTATTTCCCAATACACCAAGCGATCATAGCGAACATTTTGTTGCAATAACTTTCTTTCTTGTTATAATTTTATGTTACCTTATTATGTCTAAACACCACAAACAACGGGTCTTAAAATATGTCAAAGACCTGCATCTGTACTCTGCTATGTACTCTTCGTGTATCCCATTTTTAATGTCAAACTTGTATTTTTCTAGATTAATTTTTTTTTTAATAAAGTTGTTCGGGCGTAGGTCGCCGGTGCGGGGCCTCGTTGGCCCTGGGGAGGGGGTTGGTTGATCTCATATCCTAAGGGCAGCCATCCAAACTGCGAAAAGAGATCGCGAGATCTCAAAAGCGGGGCTGCCCTGTAGAGTCAATGTCAGCGGTGTGAGCTTTACCTAAAATGAGAGGCAGCTCGTTCATTAAGTCTACAGAGTTGAAGAACTCACTAAAATTATTTTAACAATTCATATTTTTGTTTTTATTCTCATTTGCTTACATCCACTCTGAGAGTTCAATTATTAACGAAAAAAGAGAAAAAAAAAAGAGAAAGGAAGACAGACAATGAATAAGAAAGTAAGACAGACAGATGGGCTGCACAACAAATAGTTTTGGAAAGCACTAAAATTCGCTTTAAGTGATATAATGGACTGATGCGTACAACTATTCTCTCTTCTTAGAACTTAGTCAGAACTGGATTTTCGATTTCCGTTGTTTGGCAATAACACTAACTAATGTTCTTTTTGACGTGAAAACGTCTTTCCGCACGTTACATTGATTGTCGTTCGAACTTTCTTGTGTGACAAAATACCGTCAGATTTGAATCGCTAATAACTACGAGACTAAGAATGCGAAAAGAATGGTTGACCCTACAATGGATAGATCATATCTGTAAGAGTTTGTCGCAAAGTATTTTTTTACCTGTGACGTCATCGTACCAGTGTGTGATTGTTATGAATTAACTTTATGTAAGGTTATAAATAAGTGTAGGGTAGAAACGCGTTTAGCTAGGTTGATTTTGGTGTCATATTAAAGAGCTTGAGAAGTATTACTCGGACCCATAGCGAGGCAATTAAAATATTTATTAGAATATAAGTAAAAATCGGTATTAAATTGAAAATTTAAAACACTACATGTTTTTTATTATAAAATGCAGAGTTTTCTTTCAAACAGTACGAAACTTACCGAATACTTGACAATACGGGAAAGAAACATTGTATTAAAATTTGAATTAAAAAAATTGAATATTACGGGAAATACGAGCATTTGAAATAAATAATATTTTACTGCGCATAAGCGGAATGTAGTTCTATAAACTGTCAAAAGATGGCGCCATCTAAAGCTACTCTTACTAAAATATAAGAAAGGTACAGTTCGAGTCCGCGCCGTAGATTTTTCGTGAAAACATCGAGATAAAATCATAAAGCAAGTATTTCGTATTAATATGTAATTTAGTTACCAATCTCTTTAATACAATATTTACACTGAGTAATATAATGGTTACAGAATTGATAAATCACAAGTTTATCGCATGTAGCAAGGGTCTATGATAGTGTTTTATCTATTCTATAACCATTATACTACTGTGTGTAACTATTGTTTTAAAGAGATTGATGATTAAATTACATATTAATACGAAACACTCGTTTTATGATTTTATCCCGACGTTTTCACGAAAAATCGCGGACTCGAACTGTACCTTTTATATTTTATTTAGAGTAGTTTTTGATCGCGCCATCTGTTGACAGTTTATAGAACTACATTCTGCTTATGTGCAGTAAAATATTATTTATTTCAAATGCTCGTATTTCCCGTAATATTAAAATTTTTTAATTCAAATTTTAATACAATGTTTCTTTTGCGTATTGTTCAAGTATTCTGTAAATTTCGTACTATTTGAAAGAAAACTCTACATTTTGAAATAAAATACATGCAGAGTTTTAAATTTTCAATTTAATACAGATTTTTACCTATATTCTAATATTGTATTAACTCTATGAGCCCGGCCGGAGAGAGAATTTGGTTGCCTCAATTCCCGGGGTAATTTTTCGGTCGTAGAAACAGAATGGAATCGTCCATCCCTTCAGCGCAATTTCAGGAGAAGGGACACCCGCTGTGTGGTAATTTATCAACAGTAAAAGGGCAACCATTAGTGGTCATTTGCGGTTAGAAGGAAAGATTTTAGAAAGCTCATGTCGCAAAATAGCGATAGGAAAATAACGATTGAAGCAACATAAATTATTTTTATGAATTTTTATCAGAAATTTATTTCCTAATTTCTTAAGTATAAACATTTTAATGATAAATATAAAGGTGATATTTTAGATTCATTACATTTAATTCATTACAATTGATTAATTTCCGTCCATAACTTTTTGTACACTTCTTGCGTAATGTATCCAGATATAACTACTTTCTAAATGTATGTCACAAAATGACTGACTAAAATCTTGATATAAAATTTTACAAGTCATCAGTATTGTAGTTCGCAATACTGTTAAGAGAGCCTTTCTTAGTTTTTATAAGAATAATAATTTCATTTTCAGTGTATGATGGACTTCCTTCTTCTATCAGGAAAAAAAAATCTTATAATACTCGCATTTAATGCAATAGTTTATCTAGCCTTTCCCTTTTCTTCAAGAAAATAATTTTGTTCTAACGCATATTTTTTATTGAAATGCAAATAATTAAATTATCACTTTAAGTTGAAATATCTTCTGCATTTTTTACTACAAAATGTGCTAGACGTGCATAAATGAGAAATAAAATCGTTAGTTCTTCATTAATTTTTTTTACAAATTTTGAAATTTAAATACATTATAATTCAAACACTTAATAAAACATAGAAAAATCAATCCTGACGATATTCAGCAGAGAAAATATTACTACCTATAGATCAAATATTTAATTTATACATACATAGCGAAAAATTCTATTTGAGCCTATTAGATATTCCTGTATAATTCTGACAGCACATAAATATTTAAGCAGTGCTCCTTTTTGCATTTTCTTCCCATTAATTTTGTATACATTAATTTCATACTTTTATCTTGACGGATCTCTACTGTATTGGGGGGAATGTCCTGTGAAGCTAATGAAGCAAACATAACATAAAGAGAATCTCATTGCAATTATGGAGTCTTAAAAAATATATCTCCTGTTTTGCACTTAAAACGCAATTAAAACGAAAAACGCGTTCCTGGTGAGAAAAATTATTACTATCTATAGCTGAAATGTTCTTCATTTTATTCATATAGAGCGAAAAAGTCTTGCTGAGACTAAGAGATACTCTTGTGCATATCTGACAGCATACCAAATTATCAGATATTAATTACAAGTCAAATTTAATATCTTCTAATTAATTTCATAATTAATATATACTAAATTCAAAATAGCACTTTCAGTAGAAAATTAGAACTAGCATAACATCAGAATTTTTTTTAAAAAAATCAGATGTATCTCAAGCGGTTCTAATTTTACAATCATTGAAACAATAATTGTTTCTTTAATGAAATTTAAAAATATCTCAAATTTAACTTTATTTCAATATCTTATTCAAATATCTTGTTTGCAGTTTTTAACTTATGTTTTTCTGCAGTTGATTTTAACAGTAATTAATGGTCACTGTATTTTCCTAAAATGTACAAATCATGAAAAGTTGAGAAAAACAGTAATCGCAATTTTATGGAATCTAAATTGTTTTGTTTCGTAAAATTTGCTTGTAGCAATACAAACAAAAACAATAAATGAGTAAGTAAATGAATTTACTTTTCAGAAAATAAGTTGGCATGAAAGATTTCTGTTCGAAAAAATGTGTGAATTGATCAGTGTCAATAAACGAATTTAAAAAAGGGGGGGAGAATTTTCTTAAATTTTTTACTAAAATGGACATTTTTAATATCTTTTGCATAAAGCAAGTTAACAATTTCCTTATATAGATCA